>BFEA01000062.1:3764368-3775695 GCA_003427395.1 Chara braunii
GAGGAGGAGGAGGAGAAGGAGGAGGAGGAGGAGGAAGAGGACTGAGGTGGAAGACGAGGAGGAGGAGGAGGAGGTGAAAGATGCGGAGGAGGAGGAGGAGGGAAGGAGGAGGAGGAAGAGTAGGAAGAGTAGGAAGAGGCTCACCTTAGCGATGGGTAGAGTAGCAGCTCTCAGCGATGGCTCCAGTGGAGGCGGCTATGTCTGCAGCAGCGGAACAACGGGGCAGCGGGGCAGCGAGCAGCGGGGAGGCGGGGCAGCAGGCTGTGCGATTTCGAATTCAAAATTGGCCCGATCTGGACCATCGATCTTGGTGGACCGACGGCCCAGATCGAGCCTTTTGTTTTTCGAAATCTGTGGGTCTTACTTAGGATCCGCCATCGTGAGGTGTTGCCAGGGGTTGATCAAAACCCCTTGGCACCCCTACAACCCAAGAAGAAGCCCTGCGCCTATTTTGGGCAGACCCCAAAATGTTTATTTCCAAGTTCGTCCGGGGTGGAATTTCCGGTCGGATATTCCGGATGGTCCTGGAACAGCATGTAGATTCACAACACCTCACTTCATCTATCCAGAGAGTAAAGGACAAGCTTCTTCAGTTTGACTTGCATAGGTGGCAAGGAATTAGGATCCGTGGGAAAATGGTCAAGCTCACCCAGGAAGCTACGATCGACACTCAATTTTTCAGTATAGCAACGGCCCGCGCACAGCGGACAGTGATCGAGGCATTCTATGACTCAAACTCAACGGACACCGCACACTGCACGCTGATGAAAGGGAACATGTGGACAACGCTCGAGGGGAGGCATGGGCAAGGGACCTGAATGACTTTTTATCCCCTATTGATAGGCACCTGTCCCCGCAATAACGTGAACATTTGGAGAGGCCACTGACGAAAGAGGAGGTTTGGACAACACTCCTCCAAATGAAGGAAGGGAAAACACCCGGTATTGACCGCTTACCCAAGGAGTTTCAAGAATGTATGTGGATGAACTTGAATACGGACTCGTGGGACTACTACCAGAGGGTATGGGAAGTCGGGGAAATGGGGGAAGTGGTGGGGAAGGCGGTGTTGTTGTTACTATACAAAAGAATGGATAAGATGAACATTAGAAACTACAAACTTATCACTTTTTTCACTGTAGTCTACAAAATGCTCTGGAAAGCTTTGACGAACCGTATGGTGGAAGTTCTAGAGGACATAATACACCTAACCCAAATGGCGTTCATGGCCGGTAGGAACGTACATGAGAACATCCTGTTGGTGAATGAAGTGGTTAGTCTGGTGCGA
This sequence comes from Chara braunii, assembly GCA_003427395.1. Lineage (NCBI taxonomy): Eukaryota > Viridiplantae > Streptophyta > Charophyceae > Charales > Characeae > Chara > Chara braunii. The sequence goes on from BFEA01000062.1 coordinate 3,765,654, forward strand.
AGAAACCGGACAAATGCTGCCATTATTTTCATCGACTTTAAAAAGGTTGAACTTTGGACTTGCCTTCAGGCGCTGAGTGAAAATTTCTACACATTAATGTTACTACTTGTGTGCAGGTTCATGAATCAGTGGGCTCTCCGTTTGAGCTTCAGTGGTCGGTCAGGGAAGGGGACCCTATTGACCCTTACCTTTTCCTGGTCATAATGGAGGTACTATCTGCTAACTTGAGACTCAACAAGGATCTTACACGGATCCAGGTCGCTGACATCTTGGAGGAGGTCGTGCTCCCTATTTGTGGACTACCTCACCATTATGGTGGAGGCAAATGCACAGAACATGGAAGAAATTTAGACCCTTATGACCCTCTTTTGCACGATGTCGGACGTGGCTGTGAACTGGGGATAGAAGACAATGGGCTAATGGCTGCATCATCAGGGGAGAAGACCCCTTGAAAACCCACAAATTACTTGGCGTCCCCCGAACGACCCTCTCAGGATCCTGGGGGCATAGGTTACAGCCAAGGGCAAACCCAATACTAACGACGAATGACTGGCTGCGTCGGCGCAAGCCAAACAGGCGGGATGGAACAACAAACACATCAATTTTTGGGCGAGTCTTAGTTATCAATAATGTGGTGTTGGTCACACTCTAGTACAAAGCCATTTTATGGACTATGAGCAATGGGGGGCTCAAGGCGCTAACGTGGCAGTTAGCGACTTTCCTATGGAGAGGGGACAGTGGCAGCCCCCATGCCATCAACCGAGTAGCATGGGAATCAGTGATCCAACCCAAGGTCAGAGGTGGGATGGGGATCGCTGACCCTTCCATGATTTTTAAGCCCTTGGTTTACGCTGGCGTCAACATCTATTGTTTTCACCATCCTCCCCTTGGGTCCCCCTTGCTCTGGCATAGCTCGCGACCCTGGCCCCGGAGGCTCCACCAGAGATTGATCCTCTAGTATGGCTCCGGGACAGGTATTGGAGGATACCAAGGAGATACAGACATTGGGGCCCAATGAATGAGCATTGGTTGCGTCTCCTGTGAACGTGGAGGAAACTCCCAACCCCCGACGGACCGACGCCGGAGAGGTGGGAGGAAGTGTTCAAGCAACCCCTGTTTGGCAATAGACTAATCACGGACTCCCTCGGCTGAATGAGGTGCAACCTGCACCCCCTATGGAGGGGCTGGGTGAACATGGGGCCTGGAGGGTGGGGAACCTGTGGGATGCGGCAACCGGGGAACGGAAGAGTGCAGAAAGAATGCGAGGGTGGCTGAGGTACTGACGCCTAACAAAGCCAGCACTGGATGAACTCATTGACAGTTTCCCCCTCTAATGGTAGTTTATACTTCCTCACTACCTGAGAGTTTAGATAACGGTGGAGAGGCAGGTTACATAGGCCGCAACTACTATCGGAAGCCAGCGGCTTGATGATACCTCGCTCGTGCACTGCGTTTACTGGTAGCACGAGTGGTCCATTCGCAATTTAGTGGTCTTCGTGGTGCTATGCGGCATGATAAGGAGCTTTCTCCAAAAGCTTGGCAAAGGCGCATCGCAATGGCCTTCATGGCTATAGGTCGAGGCTGTTAAAATTCTACCAGAGTTGGGAGCCAAAGCGGGAAGAGGGCATTGTAGTGGATGCCTATCTAAACTACGACAAGTACGACCATGTGGTAAAGCTGAACGTTAACGTCTACGGAAGTAAGGAGCAAGAAATGAGAGAAGACGCAGAGCAGGGCACAGTTACTGAGGCCCGAAACCAGGCTGAACGGCTATGTTGTAGGTCACAATAACGTTCCACGAGGAAGAGACTTCAACAGTAAGTACTAAGCGGGAACAAACACAGTTGGACCAGGACTTTGAGCCTGAGTCTGAAGCCAGTGACGCGGAAACCCAATCCTGGCACGGATGGGCTCAATACAGCGGGACCACCCGCCGACCGAGTCGGTGGAAGATGGCCAGGAGGCTACCTCGCGAGAGCAGAGGGACCAAGACCGCTAGGCGGTTACGGGTAGGGGACGCGGTCACAATCGAAGAGAGAGAGAGAGGTCTAATCTCTCCAGAGAGGCCCGAGAGAGAATATGCTGACCTTTTGTCGCTCGGTGTCACTTGCCTAGTGCATGTGTCTCGCGCCAACTGTCATCCCGTGTTTTCAACTTTGCCATGGTTAAGTGAAAGAGGTTCATTCACGTATGGTCTGAGTACGAGTAGGAAGAAGACACCGCCACAACCGTGTATCAGAGTGAGCAGAGTAGAGAGACTTGTGCGCTCTGTACAGTTGACGTCAACAAAGTCTCCCTCTCCCTGTTGCTAGTACCCTGTCTTCGACGGTGGGGTGGATGTAAATGAGCAATTAGGGTGAGTGTAGTATGAGAAAAGAAGCACGATGTACTAGTGGTAAAAAAAAGCTCTGCGAAGCCGTACTTACTGTCATTCGAAAGCGATTGAGCGAGTTGGTTGACGTCAACAATTGTAGTGCAAGTAGTCTACCGTCACGTTGACGTTTGTCCTTGGCGTAGCCATAATGCACACTGAGAGGCCGCATTACGTAGAAGGAGCACTTATCACAGTCTTGCCCCTTTTGTATACACCCTACAGAGGATATTGGAGAATTTCAGGAAACAATCACAGGAAGTAGGAGAGAACATTGATGCGGGAGTGAGAATTGATACACTGGAAAAGTGGATACATGTAAAAGAGAGTATGACATGAGCATAAATTTCTTTGGACCTATCCTGCACTTCGTGAGAAAGCAAGAATTGACAAGTTCCTCTATTGACTTCATCAATGTTGTTTTATGGCCTACATTGCCTGCAATTGCAAGTTCTATTTCCTTTTCAGTATGTTGGGAGCATATGTGTGTGACAAAGTGTGATACTATGTGGGTGAGTGTTCGCAACAGTTACGAGTAGGTATTGAGTACGAACGATAGATGCACTCTCATAAGGTTAGGCTAATACATGGGCTCAGTGTGTGTGAACATACTGTTGATGTCATCAACATTGCTCGAGTGTCATCCTCAACTGTCACATGTATTTTTCATGTGTGGGACGAAAGCGAATGTATTAGCAGGATGTCAGTGAGAGACTAGACAAATTGTATAATGGTTGTACGAGCAATGCACTGTGGCGAGTGAAGTCTACGAAGTAAGACGAGAACGACACTTTCTTTGGAGACCTTATCCGTGAATTAACTGGTTGATGCCGTCACTTTGGTCGTGATGTTTGATGACTCGTACTCCTTGCCACTTATGAGTGTGACAGTCATCAATTGATTTGTGGAAAAGGAGGTAATATCGAAGCGGACATGTTGTCATATATCAGATCGTAGACCACTTTTTAACGTAATGGGGTTGACGCCGCTCTTCTTGGAACGAATTGTGTATGAACGCCATTGTCAATTTTACTTTCACTATACTCTCATCCGAATAATCTGGTAGATTACTTTTGTATCTAGTACTTCTGAAGAGTTCGATCTCGCGCACGATAAGCATAATCGGTCGGCTCTAATGCAGCAAAAGAGGGAATAGTTACCTCACGGAAAGATGATGAGCAGACAGTGGGAGGGCTAGCAGATAAAGCTATTGCTACATAACTCTGGGTTTTTCTTTATAATTGTCATGGCCAAACCCTCAGATAAGATTATAATTTCTTTGGATACTCTTCCTTCTTTAGTTTTGTTTTCTTTCTCAATAAAATTGGTATAGCGGCTATAACTTGATTGATTGATTGTACAAAAAAAAAAGGGGGGCGACATTGATCACGTTGGATTTGAGTTTTTTGCACAAGCCATGCATTTTTTGTTGATGATATGTGATAATAGAGTCAGTCTTAAACAGATTAAGCAAGCATGGTTAATCCCACGATGGGTGATCAGTGCAAACTAAGCCTTAGGCTAGCTTATTAACTAATTGACTTGATAGATTTGCTACTTCATCGGAACAAGAAATATGATTTATTGTCAGGGAATGTTTCTGTAAATTTTATTTAACTGATGGATGAGAAAAAAGAAAAGTGAATTTAAGGAAAATTACTTACCTCCTCGCTAAGTTCCTTTTCGATGGTGACTGATATCCCTTACCTTTAAATTCAATTATGTGATTAATATGAGTAACTCTAACATGCTTTGACGAAAGAAAAAATGGAAGAGTTATTCAAACCTTTTTCATTATTACATATCAGAGTTTTGGCTAGTGCAAAATTAAAGTGGGACAATGAGAACACATGTTCCTATTCCTACAACCACTCTCATCCCACCAACTTCGACCTCACTGAGACTTCATCTTTTATTCGAGGGAGAGATGTCACGAGTGCCTCTCCTAGTTCCAGAATATGGATGAGGTTCCAACCTTCATAACGAATTATAATCATGATTTGTCAACGCTAATCATTTTTATCATGAAGAGATCATAAATTTGGGGATTGGACACTTGATAGTGACAACAGTCAATGTTATATACGTACATACGTTTTAGAGATATCATACACTGTATACGAACACGGGTAGTTCTCGTCAATGCGTAATAAACAAGTAAAGTCTAGCGGTAATCATCATAGAGAGACATGCATTATTCTATCTATACTCAATATTATACATGGGAGAGGCCTGCGTGTAGCAGGGTCTTGTATTAAATGGAAACGAGAGCTACGTTTTGACCATGAGGAGTACGTCCTTGCCCAAAATAAGTATATATATATAATATATATATATATATATATATAATATATATATATATATATAATATATATATATGACGATATATATATATCGTCAAATAGAACTGCCCGGTAAACCGTAGGCAGAGAGGGAGAAGAGGACAACAAACGAGGGGCTGTNGTTTCGTCGGAGTTTCACCGACTCATCAGGAGGCTGAACCCTCAACAGTCTGCAGAATCCCCTCACTGATTACACTGTAAATGATAATCTACCTTAACCAAAATCAAAGTAGACTATCACTCACTATAATATATATATATATATATATATATATATATATATATACAGGGTCACCAGCCCGTACGTACGGAGATCCCGGGGCCGACCTCCATACATACGGGCGTTCGGGGTCCCGTTCAGGGTCCGAACCCTACAGCGTTTGGCCTCCAACAAAAATTATTTCGGGGCCTAAAAATAAGTTCTTTTTCTGATTTTTTTTTGTGAGTTTTCTATGATGTGTGGTATATGCCTATAAATTTTGTAGCCATTTTTCTAAGCCAAAACAAAATAAAAAATCGTCGAAGATGGCGGTGTCAAAACGTGCTCGCCCACTCACTATTTTTTTTTTTTCACTTTTTATTTTTAGTTTTTAATTTATTGCGAGGCCTAAACAAACTTATCATTTTTTGAAACGTTTTTAATGCATTTTGTATTATGTGAAGTACATATCTGTAAATTTTCAGGGCATTTGGCTGTGCCAAAAAAAAAAGAAAATTGCCAAAGATGGCGGTGTCGAAAATGTGCTCGCTCAGTTACTAATTTTAATTATCTTTTCATTTATTTTTATTTTTTTTAGTTTTTTTTTGTTTTATACTTTTTTTTTAATCTGGTTAAAAATTTGAATGTAATGCTCAGACACATATTGTTTATTGTAGTTTTTTTATAACTTTTTTTTTTTTTTTTTTTTTTTTTTTTTTTTTTTTTTTTTTTTTTTTTTTGCGTTCGGGCTGAATGGCCGAAGGCATCCCCAAGGGGTCCCGCACTTTTGGGCATTCGGCCCGTCCCGAATGCCGGTTACCTTGTACATATATCCATATTTATTTTTGGTATTTATCTTAATTCCAATTTGATTAAATTTTATTTATTTCTAAAATGATAGTTGAGGGACCGAGAATCTGTCGAATAATATATCGGTACTAGAGCCTAAAACTTAGTAACAGAGTTTTGATCTAAGTCTCAATAACGGGTTGTTTGCTATGTGTTACAATAGCAGATCGTTTGTTGTGCGCTTTCAGTGATGGTCTGTTCATTGCCAAGTATTCACTATTCATAACTAATGCTTAAAAAATTATAAAGTTTGATGGTGGATCATTGATAATCTCTCAGATGACTGAATGTTGTCGAGTAACAGGATACTGATAATGACCATTGGTAGCAGGATACTGAGAAGGGGTTTGGATTGTTGAACGACACTCACTGATTGATTTGTTGATAAGATCTTTGAGAAAAAAGAGTCTAGGAGTTTTTATATTAACATAAACTTCGCCCTGACCTACTTAATAGTTCTCTAGGGAGGGGCGAGTTGTTCGTTATTCAGATCATTCCTTGTGCGTTTTTCTTAGCACATGAGTAGTCTCAACATGATAGCTTCTAAGGATGCTTTCGAGTACCAGAATGTCAGTGTCGTTGGATTCAAACAAGGAGATCTGCCAATCTTAGCGGTCCTCATCGAGTTTGCAGAGGAAACGATCCAAGATGTGAGGGTCGATGTGAAGAAGGGGAAAGAAGCTCACAAACAATTTGACTCTGTTTGGGTTACAACAGCCCGATATGTTGAGGAGAGAGCATGAGTGCTCAGGAGGGTGCAAAGCCGATCCATAGCTTTGGTCCTAAACTATACTCTGACTACCCGGTCCCGTTCTATCTCATCGATGGTTCTGATTGGGGTGATCCGGTTGACCTGGATAAAAGGTACGTCTCATCAACAGAGATTGATTATGAGGAAGTGACAGAGCCCTCAGAGTTCGGATAGCTCAGACGAGGGATCTTCTCTAGGCCATATCTTCCTACTCTATGGGAAGAGTTTTGTGCTATGCTTGATTTTCGAATCTCTGGTCTTGGATGAACCTACTCGGAACTTGCTGGCTTTAGGTGACTCTTCATCTATCAGCCACAATCTCAAGGGGTACACAGACGTGACTCAATGGACAAGAGACGCATGATCAAATGAGAGATTGAGGATGAGACATGAGAGGGAGAGTGAGGACTCTTGATGAGTGTTGACCATGTTTTTTCATTTGTACTTGTTGAGATTATTATGAGTTTCCAACTTCCCTCATCCATCTTGTTTTTTCCTTGAGTCAGTCAGTCCTCATTCGTTCGCTTTGGGATTACTCTGATGTTGCGTTCTCTGTTTATCTTGTTACAGTTCACAAACTCCTAAATTGACAAACTTGGTACGTGCATGGTATATTTAATTTTAACTTTATTAATTGTACGATCATTGTTGTTCCAATTCATAATCAAAGATTCCTAAGACCGGGGACCGACCGCAATTAAAGGGTCTCGCTCGAAGCCGGAGGCACACAACAGGAAGGGATTTGCATTAATTAATTTATTTAAAATTCTTTTATTTATTTATTTATTGCAAAAATTAAACAAAATCCTGCGTGATAGCCTGTTGTCTTTCTGGTCACCTGAAGTGGCCTGGCTAGAAAAAGTGCGACAAATTGTCGATAACGCCCACTGTGTGAGTGGTAGTGCGTCAACCTAACGCCGTGCCAGCGGCCTATGCACGAGGCCTATGCCCGAACTCCTCTCGATACAATTACTTACGTTTTTTTTTCCCTTTGTTTACAGCCGGTTCCATAGGGTCCATACAATTTCTTTTTGTCGAGCCTCCTAGGGACCTCCAAAACTTCAGAGTAGGCTAAATTCTCAATTTTCCCAACACTGAGAAAGGTAGTGGTGGTTAACTTCACAAGATGTAACACGCAACTTCACAAGGACGTACGCAAAGGACTGGGCGGAGTCCTTCAGGACATCCGTTGAAATCGGAACGATACAATGAAGATTAGCACGGCCCCTCTGCAAGGATGACACACATAATCAAGAAATGGTCCAAATTGAGAAAGGAAGGACTGGGCGGCAGTGTGCATGAGGCTCACCTCAATACACGCGAAACGAGTCTGGTTGGGCATTTCGTGTCATTGACAGTCCGCCTCAACGCTGTCATGGGAGTCTGCGCCGAAAGCACTTTTGTCAGTGGTCACTCAAGTGCCGAGAGAGCAGCACGTGAGCCCAATATTGTAGCTATATGCTATATATGGTAAACCAGCCAGGCGTCTGGACCTGACAATACCACATGTGTTTGTTTAATTTCAAACCATCTGCTAAAGGTTGTAATAACCCAAACAATCCTACCGCATTCGGACCTTTTTTAGAAACCATTACACACGAAGAGGACGCGCCTGCACGCTCGCGATTTTTTATTAAAAAATTTGGACCATTTCTCGATTTATGCGTGTCATCCTTGCGCAGGGGCCATGCTAATCTTCTCTGTATCGTTCCAATTTTAACGGATGTCCCGAAGGACACCCTCGCGATTTTTAAGGATGCTCCAAGAAGGATGTGCGGGGGAGGGCATATGTGCGACTGAAGAAGAGACCCTCAAAAGCATGTTCTGCTGCTTTCCTTTTTTTCCTTTTATACAATTTTTCTTTTGTTGTCCTGTTGTGTTCGTGGCCCATTCGATTTTTCTCTTCGCGTCAGTAATGTGGCGGAGAACGCAAAAAATAAATTCTTATCGGTGGTGAGCCCTTGTGAGTTTGGGGGGCGTTTAGTTTCGCATCGTTTCGTTTCGTGCTCAGTCTCGGCGAGCCCCCATGAAGCTATGTGCTTGGTAAGACTGCGCCTCAGCCCAACGGGGATAGGACCGCCATGGCCCGCACAGAATGAACAGTCATTAAGCTGTATTTGTTGCAACTTTCAGTCTAGATACAGTGATGGTGACCATACGGCGTACGCTCTATTCAGGGAAAGATGCAAGCAGACGAAGTGAGTGATCGATGCGGAGACTGATTGCTACGACTGGGGGAGTGATGACAATGTGATTTCATTCTGCTTCTTCTTCTTCTTCTTCTTCTTCTTCTTCTTCTTCTTCTTCTTTTTAACAAGCAAAACAGGTTGCTTCTTCTTCTTCTTTCTTCTGCAATTCTCATTTTAGTTTTTCAATTTTTTTGGTTTATTTTTGTTGTTGTTGTTTTGTGCTCTCAGCTTCCTTTCACTTTCCATGCGTTCCCCTGAACAGAATGTACGGTCATTACAGCTGTATTTGCTGCAACCTTCAGTCTAGATACAGTGATGGTGACCATACGTTCTATTCAGGGAAAGACGCCAGCAGACGTAGTGACTCACATCGGCCTATATCAGATCACTACACACACTGATGGCTGCGACAAAGGGAGTGACGGCAATGTGATTTCGTTCTGCTTCTTCTTCTGCTTTCTTCTGCGATTTTCGCTTTAGTTTTCCGGTTTACACTTTTGTGCTCTAGGCTTCCTTTCGCTTTCCATGGTGCCGTTTGTGGTGAACCTGTGATGCACACCAACTGGCCTAGCTCACTTGGTACACACTCACCTGTTGAAATACAGACCAAAAAAAAAAAAAAAAAAAGAAAACAGACCTGAGTTCGAACCATGGCAACCGCGGACCTGGACCCGGACCCGGACCCGGACCCGGACCCGGACCCGGACATGTCTGGACCGAGGCCCAGACATTTGTCTGGACTGGTCCAGACGTCCGGTAATCCGGACAGGCACCGGACAATCGGACAGGACCGGACCCGGACCGTCCGGACCGGTACACCAGACACAAAAAAATGTCAGGGCCGAGGAAAAAAAAAAAAAAACTTAGTAATAAGCAGTAGTACTCAGTACTAACCACAGCTTACTGTCTTTCAGTATTCACAACTTGACAGCTTCATACTGTCACAGACATTCACAAAGGCTCACACAACACTTGAAACCAGTTCTCAACAGACCAATCCCAAGTCACTTCAGCACAAAGGCTCACACAACACTTGAAACCAGTTCTCAACAGACCAATCCCAAGTCACTTCAGAAAAAGAGTGCGAAAATCAGAAAAAAACAGAACTTTGAAGTTAGACTTTCTAATTCATATTCATATGAAAATTGAAAATTTAAACTGTTAAGTTATTCAGATCTGCGTACGAAGTACTAAGAACAGATCTGAGATCTGGTCAGGACCAGATCTAAGACGGGATCTCAGATCTGAACAAAATCTTCTCTCTCTCTCTCTCTCTCTCTCTCTCTCTCTCTCTCTCTCTCTCTCTCTCTCTCTCTCTCTCTCTCTCTCTCTCTCTCTCTC
>BFEA01000062.1:3866716-3878692 GCA_003427395.1 Chara braunii
CTCTCTCTCTCTCTCTCTCTCTCTCTCTCTCTCTCTCTCTCTCTCTCTCTCTCTCTCTCTCTCTCTCTCTCTCTCCACCTGACTGCCTCTATCTGTGTCCCTCTGCTTCAAACTCTCTGTGTATGGTTACCCATCTCTGTCTCTACATGTCGCTCTCTCATATGCACACTCTTTGTTGGCTTGTTGGACCTCACAACATCTCTCTCTCTCTCTCTCTCTCTCTCTGTGTGTGTGTGTGTCTGTTGCTCTCTCGTATGTGCGCTCTTTGTTGGATTGCTGGAGCAGACAACATGGCGGTCGCTCCTCACTGATTAGTTTTGATAAAGTGGCAGGGAGGAGAATAGTACTCCCTACACACCTTACCTCGCACCTTACCGGGAAGATTTATCAATGCTGTATAACTTTGACAAAAACTTCCATGCAGTGAAATTTCAAATTTGGTCAGCAATTACTCAACTCCAGAGAGAAATTCAGCCCACAAGATTCATAAACAACGCTCGTGAACATCCAGATCGACAGAGAGATGCAACGGCACAGCCAGACACCACAGCATGAAAGTTCCATGACCACATGATTCCAATGCAAGGGAGAACAGCAAGCACATCAAGATATCATGTAGTCACTTCGAGCCTCAACGGCATAGATGCAGACCAACCCCCACACTGGCGGTGAGATCGGAGGTCACCAGCTCGGCGCAACGGGGGGGTGGTTCCACATGGTATGATTGTCATTTATGAACAGTTCTGGGTTCAAACATTGGTTCATTGTCTGGACTTTCACCTCTAATCGTCAAGGATACAATAGTCTTCGGGGCTTAACCCCAGTTTGGGAAAAATATTGAAAATGATCATTCATGGATTGTTCACAAGCATTTATCATCGAAAACAGTATCATTATCCGACTGCTCACAAACAGTCATCATTTCTCAATTTCGTGTTTTCAAAAAAAAAAAAAAAAAAAAGGACAACGTCCTTGAGATATCATACCGGCCCCAGGCAATTCAGAAATAGTTTGTTTTACAACTTTTACTCATCAACAGGTTTCATCATCATCTGGATTTGAACACGGGTCTGTATTTTCAACAGTTCATGGGTGTACCCACTGAGCTAGGCTCTTGGGTATCATTTCTCAACTTCTTCATGTACTAAATATAGTAGTTTCTCGCACACTGACACAAGGTTTCCAAAATATAATATATAATAAATTTATATATATTATATATAATATTATTGTTATTATATATATCGTCATATTAATAATAAATTGCGCGTAGTCTAAAAACGTTGTTCATCATTTGTTCATGAATGCACTCTTGGCAGGCATGTGAGGGCTACTGAAAATTTACTTTCAAGGACAGGCCTTTTAAATTGCATGTGGCTGAAGCTGTGACAATTCATTGGTGAATTTTTGTGAGTTAGCAGGAATTTTTAGTCATTGGTGAAGTTGGTCCGTAGCGGCGAGTGATGAGTTTGTGACTTGATGTAAAACAATAAAACTGTAATTTATGCGAGGCACAGGCCCTCGATTTGCCTTCCAGGGCCCCATTTCCAGTACAGTCCGCCGCCCTAAGTGAAGACAGGGCTGACCGAAGCCTACAGGCCTATTTTGGGGTCAACCCGCAACTGAGGAATTTCTGGCAGCTGTGCAGCGCCAGTTGGTTGAAGGGGACCAGGCCCTGGCTTCCTTTTATCAAATGTATCTAACCCAGGCCCTGTGCGAGATACGCAGGATGGACCCAGCACAGGCTGTGACCAGTTAGGCACGGGTAACTGTCGAAGGCCCTGGGCCTGTTTTGTTTCGACAGAGGCTCAGCCTCCCTGGGCCTACTGGAAGCTTCTGTGCTGAGGCCCAGTACCGCAACACAGCATGCAGCAGCAGGCCACTTCGATATAGGGAAGGGCCTGCTCACGCATTGGACATTCGGGCACTGGCTGCTTTGTGTGCAAGCGCTGCTGTGCTATCGCCTGCCAGGCTCACACGCTCACGGGCGAGCTGGAAGGAGCAGGCAGCCATAGCCGAGCTGCGCTACTGTATGCTGGATGGGGCGCATGGTGGTCCTTGGGTGCAAGTGGCATCTGTGAGTTGGGGAACGAGGTTGTGAGTGATACGAGAGACATACCTGGTGCTTGACGCGTGCGGCATTGGCCGACGTCTGCTCATACTTCGGGGAGCTGTTGACGTCATCAGCGGCATTGTAGTCTAGGCTAGATAGGATCTGCCATTCGTAGTCTGGGCACCGAGCGCCAGATAGGATTTCAACATTGGTTCTTCGTTGATGATGATGAGACTATTCCAGCATTGTCAATTATGAGCTTTTGGTGTGCTCTTATTTGGTGAAACTCGTGATGCAATTCTGCTTTTGGTTCGAGGTCACGACTATCTGGTCTCATGTGTATGATGCTGTTTGATTGCTGAAGTTCGCTATTGCTCATCTTCCTTGCATTTGCTAATTTATAAACAAAATCATGAGTTCAAACTTTAAATCCTGATGGGTATAATAATGTTAGCGACGGCAACCTTACTACAAAAACAAAAACAGAGAGAAAAAAAAGAAATTGAAAATTTGAAATGCCGCTTGTGTACCTGTAACTGTTTACTCTTCCCAGGAGATAGAACTCCTGGTTGAATATCTGTCTGATTCAGCACGAGTCTCGATATTCGGTACATTCATGATCCTACTGCTAGTGTTACAAATTCAGTAAGGGATTGGACGGTTGCGATCGATTCTGAGTTTCTCTACCAGTCAGTTAGGATCCCTGAGTTTTGCACAACAAGTTGGCCTGTTACGTTGGAGCGCGTGATGACAAAAGGGGTCCACAAGGACCACTTCCACTTATGCAAAGCAGGTCTTGACTCTTAAGTAACCACTTACACAGAAGGGGTCCAAAGTGACCCCTTATCCAGAAGGGGTCCAAACTTCTCTCCGAAGTGACCCTTACCCAGAAGGGGTCCAAAGTGACCCCTTATCCATAAAAGGGGTCAAAAAAAGTGACCCCTTATCCAGAAGGGGTCCAAAGTGACCACTTACCTAGAAGAGGTCTTAAGTGACCCTTACCCCTAGGGGGTGCAAAGTGACCAATTATTCAGGAGGAGGTCCAAAGTGACCGCTTAGCCCGACGGAGTTCCAAAGTGACCGATTACTCAGAAGGGGCCCAAAGTGACATTCAGGAGTCCAAACTTTCAAAGTAACCACTTATCCAGAAGCAACCCAAAGTGACCACTTATTCAGACAAAAGCATGGTAGTCTGGGTGCCTACGGCCGACGCCTACCATAGCCTGTAGGCGCGCCTTCCGGTCGAGCCGACCCGTAGGCGGTCTGCCTACCGGTCGGCACACTGCCTTGCACTTTTTTTTTCCTTCTCTGAGAACATGGCTGTTCTGCGCTTGAGCAGAACAACCCAAATCCGAAATATATTTTTTGTTTTGAGGGGGGTGCAGGGGGCGGGGGGGTGGGTCGGGGGGGGATGAGGGAGTTTCAAGGGGTGTTTGGGGGTTGGGGGAGTTTCAGGGGGTGATTGGGGGGTGTTTGGGGGGTGTTTGGGGGTTGTTTGGGGGGTGTTTGAGGGGTTTTCAGGGGGATTTCAGGGGGTGTTTCCGAGGTTCTCTGGGGGAGGTTCCGGGTGTGTTTGGGGGGTGTTCGGGGAGGCCGACAGGGGGAGTTTGGGGGTTCGAGAACAGAAGCAAAGAGGGGGTGTTTGTGGGGTTCAGAAGTAAAGAGGGGAACCAACGCAGGGCTAGACACCAACGCTCTCCAAAAGTGAGAGCAGCAAAATGGTGAGAAGTGCTTCTCTGCTCTCACTTTTGTGGAGACTACAAAGCTTCCCAGGGCCCAGCCTCTCCTGAAAGTCGGTCGGTGAGGCCCACGGCACAGGCCGGGCCCGCCGCCAAATTTTTCTTTCTCAACTGCAGGGTGCCTACAGGTCGCCAACCGGTCGGCACCGACGGCACCTACCATAGGCAGGTCGGCCGCCTACAATTCCAGGGGCGCCGGCGGTCGGCCAGACTACCCTGAACAGTGTGAAGAGTCAGCGCACAGCCAGAGGGAGAACCATGTCAAGATCCAAAGTGTCATTTTTTATCAGAAAGCTAGAGGGAGGCAGTTGCAAAACCATGGTAGAGGAATGTACCATTCCCCTAGGAGAATCACCATAGAAATTCATGATACGGTCCGACAGGCTTCCATGATTTGTTCCAATGCGCATTGCGCGACCAAGTTTCTTGCACTTCTCCACTAATGGCACGAAAACCTGGAGCAACGTACACAGCACAAAAGACAGCAGCCCACACAAATCAGTCTGTGAAGCACTTGCGGTTTACTTGGCAACACAGACGTCTACATACCCAGCACACATGGTTGAACGGTACCCACACGCAAACCGTTCATAATCCTTTGATATCAACAGGAGCTGACGAGGCATGATGTAAACTACAAATGTGTTGACATCACATGATATAAACACAGACGTCTACATACCCGGCACACACATGGTCGAACGGTAGCCACACGCAAACCGTTCATAATCCTTCGATATCAACAGGAGCTGACGAGGCACGATGTAAACTACAAATGTGTTGACATCACATGATATAAACACAGAAGGCAAACACACATAACTGCAGAGACACAGGAACAGTCAAAACATCTAGCCACAGTGGTCTGTCTGGACATCACTCAATCTTTTCAACACATGAAGCAAGATTGGAAACGTAAATGTTTAATGGCCAATCACAAACAAGGACTGTATTTCTTTCGTAGCCAATCAAAAGAGGCAAAAATGAGAGAAGAATATTAGCTAAAAAAAAAAAAAAAAAAAAAAAAAAAAAAACAGGGGCTGTGAATGTTTCCGAAGGCAAAATAACAAACAGTGATGTGCTGCTCTACTTTGCGGTCTGCAATGAATTGCAGGTTTCCGGCGGATTGTACATGGACTAGGTGTGACCGTGTTTGCTATTTCCTTGTTTTGAGCCTTGTGGTACTTGATCCTGTTGCTAGCTTTGAGCCCTATTGGGCTTGATCCTTGGATCTATCACTACCGTCTTCACCCGAATACAACGCCCGGTCATTATAGCTGTATTTGGCACAACTGTCAGCCCAGATACGGCGATAATTACCGGGCGTTCTATTCGGGTGAAGACGGTAGTAGTCTCTATTTAGCAGTCATAGGCTTTTCAGCCTCTGTTGTGTTGTCCTTTTCGGCTCTTCTAGAAACTGGTAGGCCCGTAGGCCTTTTCTTGTGCTACATTCCCCCTGTTGCCAGTTTCTGGTCTAGATGCATGTAGGTAGATATTGACTGTTGGCCCGTAGATCTGCACTGTTTGGACGGTCAATTAGGAGTTGCTGTTTGGTCTGTCTCCGGTCTAGGAAAGTCGGGCTGCAGTACGCTGTGCCCGACTAGTTTCGGGCATTTTCTCATTTTTTCGCTGGTGGAAGGACGAGGAAAACAAGCAGCGCTATTTCCAGGGCAGGCTCTTTGTCTTCATAAGATTGGTGGGCAGCCATAGCTGGGGTTGCTCAGCTACTGAAGGCAGCACAGGGTGATCGTCTTCCCTCGGCGCTGGTTTCCTCATCGTGGTGGTGCGGTTTGGGGGTTGGCGGTGCTGCCATCTTCAGCAACTTCAAAGTTCAAAGGCAGCCATATCCACTTTCTTCATCAAACTGATGGATTTATCTTCTTCTTTATCGAATACTGGTCTTCTTCTCCATGGCCCAGCTACGGGCGCTGCTTGATGGAATGCGCTTTGGATTGTGTCATCTGATAGGCGCCGCCAGATCAGCGCCTGCGACCTGCAGACTTACAGGGTCTGGACCCCATGATAGTGGAGTTCAATACCCGGGGTTTGGAGGTGGAAGGAGGGAGTTGAAGACTCCATGAAAATCCGTCGACTGTTCTTGTGGAATTGAACGGGGGTGTACGTTGAAGCCGTGGTTGAGTTTCTCGGAAGCATGAGCCTTGATTGATTGGAGGAGCCTTGTGATTGATTGGAGGAGGAAGGGGGAATTCAAATTGGAAATTCGTAATTCAATTTTACTTTACATGTATATATTTTGGGCTTCCGGTGCATACCACTCTCCGGCCTTGTGCGGATTTGCCTCCTCCAAGTCTACTTTGCAATTGCATGCATGCATGCGAATGTGTGACACTGTGAATTCATTGTGGATGTAAGTTCAGTCAGGCACATAACAGTTGGTATCGGAGCTGGACCACGTGCACCTGGCGTCCATATCCCGTGGCCACTTCCTCTTCGGCCGGCGGGTGGAGAAAGAGAGTGTGTGTTCAATTGTCTTCAGCAGTTGACTGAGGTGGAGAGAGGTTGTGAAGGGTGGTGCGGCGTGGAGGAGAGAATTGTGCGATCACAAAAAAAAAAAAAAAAAAAAAAAAAAAAAAAAAAAAAAAAGAAGAAGAAGATAAAGAAAAAGAAAGAGAACGGAGAAAATTATTTGGTACGGCGAGAGAAGTGCCAAGGGTTTGATAGCCCTAAGTGCCACTGACTCGGCAACGGGCGTTGACCGCCACGTCAGCAGCCAGCACTGGAGGAGGCTCTTCACGAGCAGAGTGAACATCAGTGGAATCTACGTTTGGGGTTTGATTGGACACTTTATTGGCATGCTGCCGTAGGCTCTGATGCGCTGACGTCTGCCTGACTTGCGCACAAGATCGTGCCGCACGTACTGTTTCCGGTCCAAGTGCACTTGGACCGGAAAGGTTCTCCAATCAAGACTGTGACCGAGTGAGTTCGTTCCGGCGACCTGTCGCTCTGGGATCAGTCTGCCCGTCTGTCTGTCAGTTAGCTTGTCAGTCTGTCAGCTTTTAGTCTGTAAGTGTCAAAGGGAAAGATGAAATTGGTCAGTCTGCTGTATGGTGTGCTGACGTCAGACCGTTGGACGGAACTTTGACCACTGTTAACTTGACCGTGCTGTTGCAGAGTGCATTCGCACGTCCTGTCGCTTCTGTTTATTGCAGCCTGCCTGCTATCGCAGGCTGTGTTGTCAGTCCAGTCCACGTCAGTCTGTCCATTGGGTCTATCTGCTGCTGTCACAGCGGTAAAGATCGTCAGTCTGTTGTGTCAGTGAGTCAAAGGGATCAGTTTACAGCCAAGCAGTCTGTCACCATGCCTACACTCAGCAGCCTGCAAAATCTGCACATCTGCGTCGTCTGAGTTTGTTTCTCTGAGTAAATTTATTCTGCTGATTTTCACCTTCTCGTCTACTAATCAGTGCCGTTTTGCCGGGTAGACCTTGTAATGGACCTGATCTAAAAAGAAATGCCAATTTCTGATACGGTTGGGTACGGGGAAAAGGGATTCGGAGAACGTATCTGCTACTTACCTGTATCTGTTACCGCCCGGTTGCCTGCAGACACTACCTTCTTCACCCAAATACAACGTACCGTCATTATAGCTGTATCTATAATGACCGTACGTTGTATTCGGGGGAAGAAGGTAGTACTACCCAGCCTGTATATTCTCCTAACCTTTCTGCACTTCGCAAACAAACAGCACATTGATTCTGATTACCTTCTTCCCCCGAATACAACGTACGGTCATTATAGCTGTATTTGGGGTATCTTTCAGTCTAAATACAGCTATAATGACCGTACGTTGTATTCGGGGGAAGAAGGTTAGTCTGCGTTCTCAGTGTGAAGTTGTGAACACTAATCCGAATTCTCGTTTATTTGTTTTTTTTTCTGCTTCTTCTCTGTTCTGACAAAAAAGAAAAGGAGAAGAACACCATGGCGGAGGGTTCAGACACAAGTGACGTTCGGGCCCTAAAGCTGCCTGTGAAACCGCCACTTGAGCAGGAACGGGTAGAGGTGGAACAGGCTGCTGAAACCGGGACAGAAGAAAAGTGGAAGAAGTCAGAAGGAAGAAAGAAGGAAAGCAGTCCTTCGGGACATCCGTTAAAATTGGAACGATACAGAGAAGATTAGCATGGCCCCTAAAAAAAAAAAAAAGAAAGAAAGAAGGAAAGCAAAAGAGACAGACCAGAGAGAACACTTGTCTGAGTATTTTGCAAAACCTGAAGTGAGATCCACCTTCACTGAGACTAACTGCAAGATGGCACAGTGCAGTGTTGCACCCCCCGACGGTCGGCAGCCCTTGACTGGTCGGCTGCCGACCCGCCGACGGATCGGCTGGTCGGCACCTACGGGTCAGAGGTCGTCGGCACCTCACAAAAAAAAAAAAAAGGGGTCCATATCCCCTAATAACACCACCAACACCCCCATAGCGCCCCCCAATACCCCCATACACCTCCCCAACACCCTCAAAACGCCGCCAACACCCTCAAAACGCCACCAACACCCTGATTACCCCCCCCCNTCTTCTTCTTCTTCTCCTCCTCCTCCTTCTCCTCCTCCTTCTTCTTCTTCTTCTTCTTCTTCTTCTTCTTCTTCTCCTTCTTCTTCTTCTTCTTCTTCTTCTTCTTCTTCTTCTTCTTCTTCTTCTTCGCCTTCTTCTTCTTCTTCGCCTTCTGCTTCGCCGCCGTCATTGTTGTTTTCGGGATCGTCTATTGTCGTTGGCAGAAGCAGTGCTGGCAGTGTCATCATCGTGCTTGTAATTGGCATCGTTTGTTGTTCTTGGCAGCAGCAGTACTGGCAACGTCATCATCATCCCTGTCATTGTTGTTGTTTTTGTCAATGTCGTTCTGTTGCTATACCCAAAGCCGTGCAGATGGTTGTGCAGGAAAATCTCCATGGAGGTGATCCCTGCTATAGTCACAGATCTTTTTTAACCCCTCTCCCCTGCTCACTTGAAGGTAGTTCTCCCTGATGTGGTCTATGAGCTTCAGGATCTCATTATTTTTAGTAATACATCTTTGTCTGTGAATGGCTATGGATGGCATCCATGCCATGCCAGTGAGATTGGGACTGATGAAGTGGTGCCCACCTTGAAGGACTCATACTGGTTTTTATGACAGTGGCAGGCACCCTTCTCGGTTGTTAACTCACATCCTGTACCTTTTTTCCAGCCCGTGCTTCAACCAGAGTAGTTACACCAGCGGTCGGCGCCCCTGGATTCGTTGGCGAGCAACCAGACGACCCTTCCACCCGTCTGCACCTGCCAGTCGGTCAGCTGTCGGTCGGCATCCTGCAATTTTTTTTTTTTTTCTCAAGTGGTCCAGAACCCCCAATAACCCCACCAACACCCCACTAACACCCCCATACCCCTCCCCCCCCATCCCCAAAAGTTTCTCAGCGGATTTAGGCTGTACTCAGCAAGCGTAGTACAGCCCCCAACTCAGATTTGAAAAAAAAACTCAGCAAGCGCAGTACAGCCCCCAACTCAGATTTGGAAAAAAAACAGTGGATGGTTGTTTTCTGACTGGTCGGCAGACCGCCGACCGGTCAGCCATACTGGTCAGCTGCAATACGGTCAGCGGTCGGCAGGGATGCAACCGTGGCACAGTGGATCAGATTGGAGTTCTCTCATGTCAAGGACGTTTCCACATCCTGGGATGAGAGAGAATTACTGGAGTGGAGAACAGAACAGGCTGTCCTTAATCGAGGGCAAGCTGAACTCCCTCACTGATTCAGTGGATCGTACGTCTGCTGCTTTCTTCCAACAATTCCCTCCTAACGTCTCCCACGCTACATCTCAATCTGCTGCAACATCACAAGCCAGCATCCCCAAGAGGAGGACGCCCTCTCCCCTCTAGTTGAAAGCACCCCCTGAGCTTGGGGCTGGATCCGCTGCTCAGCCTGCAGGACAGGTTTCTGCAGGCCCAGTCCAGCAGGAACCAAGCTACCCCAAGATGGCCCGGTTTGACAAGCCTCTCCCACGAAAACTGTGATCCTTTGTCTTGTGCTCATCCCCACTCCCGCCCCCCGATTACGTCCCCAGCATGCCTTTGTGGCCTTGATCTGCCTTGCTTAAACAACTGTGCACCTCAGCCTTCCTTCCGTACTGATGACATGTCAGCAACATGCCATGTGTCGTCAATGTTTCCAGGAAGCTATCATAGAAAGTTTGTGTCTTTATACTGCGTGGACTATCCCCGGTGCCATCATCCACCACATCCTCTTCTAGCGTGTCCCATATGTGGTGTTGGTCATACACCTACGGCGACCGCAGACGGATCTCCTTCTTCCTTGCCATACGAACAACAGACACAGCAGCCCAGGGAGGAAAATAGGCTTCCATATGAACTGCCTGCAGAGCGCTGTGCTGCTAGTTTATCACCACCAGGGCGAGTTGTTGCAGACCAAATCCTGCAGCAGCTAAACACCCTTGCTTTGGACCAACACAACCCAAGAAAGATGCTCCATGCCGCTTTGTGATGACCCGCCGGAGGTTCGACTAGCATCTGGTTCGCATGCCCTGTGCCATGAGGTTAATGAAGGGATAGTCCGTGCGAGTTTTGCTTGCATACGCACAATGACAGTCGGTACTGCACTCATGTATGGCACCCTGACATGTGATGTCCAATTTGTAGACGGGTTGGAACGGCAATGCCTCTGTAATTGCTGTCGACGTGCCACCGTGTTCCTAGCATGTAGGAGCCACGTAGCCTGTGACATCTGTCTGCACCGCGCCATTGAAAGCAGCTACTGCGACTCCGGAAATTGGATGCAGTGCTTCCACAGTCCACACCTGAACCGGTCCTGTCCAGTCTGTAGGGGTGACCACTTACCATAGGCAATAGCTGGCTGCTTAACTGAAATCTTAAGTAGTATGTTCCAGCGTTGAGTATTTAAAATTCTGCGAAGTTCGTCATATATAGTGATGTGACAATATATATCGTCACAAATAGAACTGCCCGGTAAACCGTAGGCAGAGAGAGAGAAGTGGACAACAAACGAGGGGCTGTGACAAACTGTTTCGTCGGAGTTTCACCGACTCATCAGGAGGCTGAATATATATATATATATATCGTCAAATATATATATATATATATATATCGTCAAATATATATCGTCACAAACAGAACTGCCCGGTAAACCGTAGACAGAGAGAGAGAAGAGGACAACAAACGAGGGGCTGTGACAAACTGTTTCGTCGGAGTTTCATATATATATATATATATTGTCACAAGAATATCAGAGCGTATATATATATATATATATATATATCCTGCCCTTTGCATGTCATACTCTATCCTGCCCTTCACATATTTCTCCCGTCCCTTGGACTCCACTTCCCCCTACCCCACACTCCTATAGAACTCCGCCTCCTATCCCTTTCCCTCCACCCTCCCCTTATGTGCTACTAGCAAATATATACGAATGAGCATCGTTAAGAGAACCAACAAAGTATAATCTGAAGATCTGAAGTGAAAAGAACAGGAGTACGAAGACAGAAGGAACGTATCCTGCATAAATACAAGGAGGATGTATAGCCAATACGGGGTCTTGTAGTACAGGGTTGAATTCTTTTCCCGAATCAGTGCTTAAAAAGGAAATTCGAAGAAAAGGATTGGAGGTTAAACATAAAAAAACAGAGAAAAATAAAGCAATCCATTTGTGAATCATAAGAGGGGCACCAGTCAAGGCAACTTCGTTGCGAGTTCGAAAACAAAAGACAAAACCATAAAGACTCAGGATCCAACACCATAATAAGAGACTACCTTCATGATTCGACCAAGTTCCAGAAAGCGGACTGACACTTCTACCTGGATGACCAGTTATTGATAAATCAGAACAACATCAAGACCTAGGGTTTACAGGTTATGGCTTACACAGGAACAATGCTAATGCTGTTATCGARATAAAGAGGTTTCATAAGACGCATAAGKGTTTCAGAATGATCTTGTACAATCATAGATACCCGRCAGCTTCATAGCTGAGAGGAGTAGATCTGAGATCAGACAGATTTCCAGGCTGAGAAAGGACAGGCTATATCAGGCAGGGGTGAGAGGTGGTACATCCTTCCTCACGGAAGTAATCAATGCTGCCTACTCGGGCCTCTAAGCCATAATGGGGAGGAGCGTGCGTGAGTCTTTTATGTATTTCATATTGACTTGCCGGGGGAATAGGAACC
>BFEA01000062.1:3924071-3937876 GCA_003427395.1 Chara braunii
TYTYTYTYTYTYTYTYTYTYTYTYTYTCTCTCTCTCTCTCTCTCTCTCTCTCTCTCTCTCTCTCWCTCWCWCWCTCWCTCATACTTTCATCTACGCTGCACCGATTAGGACGATCGTATAACAAMAAAAACATCTACCGTCGTGCACGTCGWCGAGACTGCGCGTTATCTGAAGGATCGSAAYRCCGCAGTCGAAAAMCTCGTGGGTTTGTATCTGACCATCGTTCACGCATCGCCCTCTCGAACTTATCTGACAATTTTTGTCTGAACASCACGAAARCRCACCTCCGAGAAAAAACAACATRTTCGTTGAAACGATTCTGCTTTGGCCAGATATTGTGACGACCAATAAGCAAATTCATGCATTCTTGCAACTCATCCTCAAGACCAACATAAACCACAGCCTCTTCCAAAAGTGCAGCCTTTGTTGGCAACCGACCCCTTATCTCCTCGACCGTCAACTCTTCGTCTCGGAACGGATCAATATTTGTGTCATTTCCATACACAACTGCTTCGGCCCGTACGCTTGCCATGCGTCGTCGGCGGTCTGTACCTTCTTTGTTAAAGCAATGAAATTAGCCAACCACAAAAACATGTAACATCACCGGCGAAGTACGACGAACACCTCCATACACTCCACATGACGTCGTTACGCAAAGTTTCATGACGACTCTCGAGTATTGTACTGAGAAGCGGATGCACGATTTTGAATAACTCACCTCCTTGTCTTACATGGAAAACACTTGTCGAAAAGTATGACGTACTTTTTCTAAGTACAATACGTATGTGTATAATCGAATTTCGATAATAGTAAATCTTTCTCATGAAACGCACTGCAGTTTTACCGTCAACCAGTACAACGTAGTGCTTTTTATCCATTCTATCCCGCCAATCGAAAGTGGACAATTCACCAAGATCATTAACTCTGACAGGGTAAGTGAGCCCGATGAGCGATTGTCTAGTAAGCTCGCACCGTGCGACAATCCAACGATTTTGGATGTCATATCCGATGAATATGCGATATTCCTGCAAATATATATATATATATATATATATACATAGGGTCACCAGCCCGTACGTATGGAGGTCACCGGGCAGACCTCCGTACGTACGGGCGTTCGGGGTCATGTACGGGGTGCGAACCCGGCAGCGTTCGGCCCCCGCCAAAAATTAGTTCGGGGCCTAAACATAATTATAATTTTCTGAATTGTTTTTTGTGAGTTCTCTATGACGTGAGGTACATGCCTGTAAATTTTCAAGTTATTTGCCTAAACCAAATAAGAATTAAAAATTGCCAAAGATGGCAGTGTCAAAACGTGCTCACCCACATATTTTTTCACATTTTACTTTTTGTTTTCAATTTAGTTCGGGGTCTAAACAATTTTATTATTTTTTGAAAATTTTCTAGTGGGTTTTATATTATGTGGATTACACATCTCTAAATTTTTCAGGGCATTTAGCTATGCCAAAAAAAAAAAAAAAATCGCCAAAGATGGCATTGTCGAAAACATGCCCGCACACTCACTAAATTTAATTCTCTTTTTATTTTTATTATTAGTTATTTTTTATGTATTTTAATTTTATTTCAAATTTTGTAAGGAATTAGGATGTAATGCTCAGGCAAATCTTGTTTAATTAATTTTTCTCTATAAAATATTTTTTTTTCATATTTTTTTGATGATGTTTTTTTTTTTTTTTTTTTTTTTGGGTCCGGGTTCGGCCTGAACGGCCGAACGCATCCCCAAGGGGTCCCATACGTTCGAGCATTCGGTTTTGGGCGTTCGGCCAGTCCCGAACGCTGGTTACCCATTATATATATTAGAGCGCAAAAGAAAAAAAAAACAAAAGAAAAAAAAAAAATATCAATTCATTTTTTATCTTCTTCCTTATAATTCCCCCTGTTCAGAACCTCTTGCGTGCAAGGCCGCCCACGTAGATGTAGGTTGAGCGGCGGCTGCCCCCACCCCCTCATATCGACCCACTTGCACATTGCCAAAAGGCAAAGAGGCAAAGAAGAGAAGAAAGGAACAACCAAATAAAACAGAACAGGGGACAACAAAACAGATTCGAGATGACAAGTCCCCCATGCAAGCACCGCCCCTACATCACAGGCCAAACGACGGGACAAGACCAACCAGGATGTCAAAACATTCTTGTCTGCAAAAAGATTAAAAAAAACTTCGGTCCACAGTGTGGCAACCAAAGAGAAAGAGAAGGCAATCCTGGATGACGATTCCCACATACAAGCACCGCCCCGCGCTCAAAAGGCCGAACACCGGTAAACAACCAACCAGGATGCCCAATATACAAAATCGAAGCAGACAAGATTCACAAAACAAACATTCTACCATATCCATAGTAAAAAAACGGAACCAGTCAGTAGGCCCGCAAAACGCAACACCCAACAATGGGGAAAATTAAAGAGAAAAATTTTAATGGTGTTGCCCCCGGGCCAACCTCCGTACGTTCGGGCGTTCAGGGTCCCGTTCGGGGGCCGAACCCCTCTGAACCTAGAAAGGTTCGGACCCCGCCAAAAACTATTTCGGGACCTAAACTTTTTTTTTTTTTTTGAATTGTTTTTTGTGAGTTCTCTATGATGTGAGGTACATGCCTCTCAATTTTGAAATTATTTTGCTTAGCCAAAAAACAAAAAAAAAATGCCAAAGATGGAGGTGTCAAAACGTGCTCACCCACTCACTATTTTTTTTTTCTTTTTTTTTTTCACTTTGTTTCGGGGCCTAAATAATTTTATTATTTTTTAATATTTTTTTAATGAGTTTTGTATCATGTGAGATACACATATCTGAATTTTCAGGGAATTTGACTAAGCTAAAAAAAAATGAAAAATCTCAAAAGATGGAGATGTTTAAAACGTGCCCGCCCGCACATTGATTTTAATTCTCTCCTCAAATTATTTATTTCTATTAATTTTTTTTATTTTCCGTATTTTATTTTTATTTTAAATTTGGTAACGAATTTGGATGTCACTCGGATTCAAATATTATTCAGTTTATCTTTCTGCATAACATTTTTTTTTTCAGATTTTTCGAAAGATTTTTTTTTTTTTTTTTTTTTTTGGTCCGCGTTCGGCCTGAACGGCCGAACGTGTCTACAAGGGGGTCCGGCGTGTTCGACCCGTCCTGAACGCCGGGAACCTTGTATATATATATATATATATATACAAAGAGAGAGAGAAAGAGGAAAAAAAAAAAAAAAAAAAAGGGAAAGCAAATCAACAAATACATGCGTTATTCATAGCAGTAAAGGTAAACGGACCCCGCATATGTTGTACTATATCACCATCACAACTTGAACCACACTTCAACTGTTACAAAATCGCAATGTCTTTTTCGATGTGACAGAACGGTTTGACGTTTGTAGTGATGAAACATTGTTATCACAAAATTTATTTTTACAATTAAGAAAAAACAATATTCGTCTCACTTCTGCAAAAAATTATGAGACCGTTTGGCGCAGCATTTATTTTGTGGTCTAAACGTTTTTTTTTTTTTTAACATTTTTCGTGGAAATATTAAGATCAAACCTGCACACCCATTAATTTTCAGCGGATTTGAGTCTTTCTTGTCAACGCTAAAAATCGCGGAAGTTGGGGTAATGTCACCGTTGACCCATACGTCGTAGGGTGGTAAAAAAAAAAAAAAAAACGAATCGGCGCGACATTTATTTTACGGTTTTTTTTCTCCCTTCTATTTTTATAATATTTGTTTCTAGAAAAAGCGGAATCTAATCTACAGGATTTTAAAATTTCAGATCTTTTGAATAATTACTCTAACTATGAAAAATCGCTAAAGTCGGCGCTTGAAAATTGCAGGACTGAACCCGCCTGCCACACTGTGCAACGTTAGGCTTCGGACTCATAGACACTTTCTGACATGCCAGCAGCCTGATGCCGGATACACTTCAAAAGAAAGCAGTCCCCAAAAGCAGATAGCGACCTAATCCACTGGAGCGGTTATCTCATCGGGCAGTTGGGTATTTCAAAATCTGTGTGTGGGTTCAAACCCCATCCCGACCCGACCACAACCACTGTGAGCAAACTTCAAATACTAATACTAATATATATTAGTGTGTGGATGTGCGTGCGTGCATGCGTGTGTGTATGGGCAGGCGAGGGTGGGCGAGTGTGTGTGTGAGTGGGCGGGCAGGCCCTCCGACTTTTCTTTCCGTTTCCCCGCCCAAGCCGCCTCTTTTGTTTTGTCGCTACCCGCGCAAAAACGCCAAAAAGAAAAAAGAAGTCACCGAAAACATTGTCGAGCGCATTGGTCCGGCACCGCACAGGGTAGCGCTGGACCCTCCCGGCCGCGTCACCCATAAGTCGGTTTAAATCCTCGTCGCGAATCTACATGGATCTTTCGCAAGCCGCTCCGGCGGAGTGTGCCAGCCATACCTCTCGTGAGCCCCTACGACAGGATAGGGCCTACACGAGGCACGACTTACCTCCACCTTATGGGAGTTGTCACCTCCCTTCGGTGGGCATATCCCCGCCGAGCTACCAGTCCACAATACGAAAGCTGATCAGTTGCAATCGCAGAGGTGGACCAGCCGAGGACGTTTCTCGTTCGCTGTAGCATAGGGGGTACGTGTGGTATTACGCCATTATCGAACCTGCGTATGAATCGGCATCGTGGGGGGCTGAGGTCCCAAGCGAGATTCGTCGCCAGTTGACTAGGACGCATCCCACACGCCACGCGCACACCACTATAAAAAACATAAAAATAAACACACCCACACATACACTTGCATACATATATATTTACAGAACGATATTGAACAAACAACGGGACAACACTCCTAGTCCCTTATTAGCCATCCCATAACTCTCCGATGTGGGAATCGGATAGGCGTCGCGCGCGAGACTTAGTATAAAACCGCGCAGACGAAGGGCTAACTCATATCGATTCACAATGCAAGCGTATGCAAGTGATCGCAATGATGACGTACTATGTAGTACCCATAATCATGCGGTCCTCGTTAATCTCGATGGTCGCATTCGACACTCAAGTGTCGGCTGACATGCGCCTTGAGGGTTAATCTCTCGACGCTAGACAACCGTCAAGTGCGATTGAAAACCACACTCTCTTCTGCACCCTGCGGAGAGTGGGTGGTACACAGGTTCATGCATGTGGTGACAATCGTCCCTTATCGCCTTGGAGACCAGCTCCTTCATCTAGGGCCTGGAGAAAACTCAAGAGGTTTGACTTTGACGACTGCCACAGACTACAACATCCAACTATAGAATTCTAAAAAGCAAAGCATAAAAGGGGATCTCCCTTTCTCTAAAAAACATAATTTGCTTACCCTTTACGCGCGATCACAGTAGGCCGCGCGAAAACACTCAAGGCATATGTATTCACATTTATATAAAGGGTTATAAATATGTGACGATCACTTCTCACAATCATAGTGGGATTCCTCTCAGCCATATATATATATATATGTATGTGAGCGCATGCGGTTAAATCCAAAGTCCGAATCACCAAACATATCTGCAATCACATCAAAGATTCAACCAAAGGTTCAAGCACTACACGGGGTCAACTTCAACCATTCTCTGCGCTCACACCCCTTGCTTTAGCCACACAAACCTCAACCATAGCGCACCCTTCACGCAATAAAATACTCAGTACCTTTGTTAAATGGTCATTCAATTAAGTCTGGGTAAAAACACAATGAAACATTTCAAACCACAGGGCTAAACCCTTTAGGTTGAGTGACAAGAGTGGATCGGAGTTCAATCGTAAACCGATGAATCGACAACCGGCCTGTTATCAGTAATAACAGAAAATGATCCTCGTAGGATTAAGCTGAAACTACTCCAGATCCTGAATTGAAATGATCAAGAGGACCTGTAACACAAGACAGGTCAATCCTCAGGCTAAATTTATAAGTCCATGGAGAATAATCTCCATATTGCGATCTCACTCAAAATTTTCCTAGCTAACTAAGCCTAAATCTATACCTCTAAGTCAGTGTCCAAGCAAAGGTAGACCCTGACAGAGTCTCCTCTATATAGAGTGGATCGTCAGAGTACCTGTCAAAATATAGTCTATCTCCTGTAAACTAAGAAAATTTCGGCAACGCTTCTCGTAGAAAAAGTGTCTTTCAAAAATTTATATCAGCCCGAATATGGAAACATAAATAATCTTCAACTTTTCAAAGTCAACTTTTGTCTAACTCCTCGAAGTAGCAAAAATTTGGGCAACACTCCGTTTAAAAAATGAGACTTTCCATATTTTTACTAAGCCATATAAAATTTAGACAAGTTCAACTTTGAAAAGTCAAAAGTTGACTAACTCCTTGGATTTGCAAAAATTTCGGCAGCGTTTCCTGTAGAGAAAGTAGCTTACCAAAATTTATACAAAGCCAAGTATAACAAAAGATCCCATAAAATGCAGAAATTTATCTAAGTAAAAAAACTTAGCAAAAAAAATGCAGGAATTGAAACTAACTCCTATGGCCTTAGCACGTGGTGAGCAATTAGCAATTACCTATCAAATTGAAACTCGGGCTAAGTAGTAGTTTCACTCAGTCACATGCAGGTCAAAACACAAAGGTAAGTACTCTCCCCATCCCAAAGTCAACCTCGTCAAACAATAATTCGTAATCTTTCAATGATTTATCCCTTTATACCTAGCTTACATAAGGCATAAAGTCATGCCACCCAAACTTATAGGACATACCTAACTTAGTCATTGAATATACACAAAACAGAGGGCACAACTACTTCTCTCTTCTTTGGGCATTTGACTATGCCATCCTAGTCGCCCTGAACTGTTTAATAGCCAGATTGTATATATCTCTCTGAACTTAATCTTCAAAGCGGGCGTAGGACAGAGCCATTCGTCTTAGAAACAATGCTCAGTCGGCCCAAGTTACCCTCAGTTATACCCTTAGTTATACTCTCTTCAGATTGTGATAAGCTATAGTCAGACTACCTAAACTTATAGAATAGTCTGACTAGTCTGTTCTTAAATAGGATAGTAATAAAGTATAGCCAAGTTATAACCTTTGGGTTCCAGCATGTGCGAGGCTTTGAGTCAGACCACCTGAACTTATAGAAAAGTTTGTCTCTCTGCCTGATTCGTTCCTCTCTGATTCAACTTGTGCGAGACATTGGGCTAGACCACCTAAACTTATAGAATGGTCTGTCCTCTGCCAAATTTACTCCCTCGGAATAAAAGCAAAAAGAGGCCAAGCCACCTAAACTTATAGAATGGCTAAAACCTCCTTGTTGAAAACCAAATAAACAAAGCAAACCCAAAAATAAACAAGGCAACCAAAGCACCTGAACTTACAGAATGCACTTGGCCCCTGAAAAAGTCAAGCACAACTAGCCCTCGCAAGTCAAAGCAACCAGACCACCTAAACTTATAGAATTGCCTGATTCTCAGAGCAATCTCATAACACTAAGTCTCCCTAAACTTATGGGGACTTCCCAGCCTCCAGAGCAATCAGACCACCTAAACTTATGGAATGGTCTGATGTTCCAAGCAGTCCAAAATAAACACAGTACTGGGTCTCCCCAAACTTATGGGGACTTCCCAACCCTAATGACCCAGTCAGACTTTAAAGCAATACTGTCTTCCTTCCAACCTTCCCCCAGATGCAACCCCCCTTCACAATCTGCTTTCACACAATCAACAAAACTGGAATTTAGGATTGCTCACACATTCCTTTACTTAGTCTGGATTGTGTCATGAAAATCAAACTCGGAGCCAAATAAAAGGGGCATGCACACAGTATATTCAGTCAAAGCACAATCGGAATACAGATAATGGGTTATAATTGGGTTTATAAAGGAAAAACGAAACCTTTATCTCTCGCTTTCCTGCCTCTAGAACTCCTCATGAGTTCCGGCAGAGCTTCCGCAATCGGTGGGCTGACTCCCTACAAAGTCTTGTTGCGGTCCTACGGGTTGCAATCCCGCCTGCCGCCTTCCTTTCGTAACCAGGATTAGACTGAGAGTAAGAAGGGCAGAAGGAGGGGTTTGAGACTCTCGAGATATAAGAGGGGGACTAACTCAACTCGCAAGAGAGGGTACTGTTATCTTCCTTCGCCTGAGGGCCCCGCAATGATGGCCAAAACGCAGTAGCAGGCCGGCCAGACTGAAGTCAGACCGTCGAATAGCCTCTTCTGACGAACCTTCAAGTAGCAACAGTACCCCTCCTTCTCAACGAGCCTGATCTCTTCTTAGATCAAAGCATTGTTGTGCCACCTGGGGCGGATGCGTCCGAACAACATACTATCCCCAAACAAAAATACTTCCCTAGTTGCAGCCCGCTGTCTGCAGAAATCGCAGTCCTTCAAGTATCTGTGCTCCAAATGACACCGTGCTGTTGTAGGGGTCAAAGATGCCCCGAATCTGTAGTCTGTTGATTGAGAAGAACAGCAACAGCTCGAGCATGGCAAACACAGAAAGCACGGCCTGTGGATGAGCGACACGGCAGTGAAGTAACGGAGCGCAAGGCAACACCAACAACCCAGTCACACCGTACAACAAACTCATCGTCCTGCAAAGAACTACATGCGATGCAAGTGGGACACTAGCGGTAGCGTGTAATGGCAACACACTGTAACTCACAACAAAACACAATCGTTATCCGCAGCAACAAGGTACAGCAGCTAGTCGGCAACTCAACTCAACTTATCGAATGGAACAAACCTTGATTCGAAGTGCACTGGCCATGACTCTTGAGCATAGGCTGAAGCCCAATCCACACGGCGTGTAACCATCACAGACAGTTACCGTGGATAGTACTCCACACGGGTGAGTCCCCCCCCCCCCGCGCCAAGAGTGTCGACAGTGAGGCTACACACAACAGTTCCTACAACTGCGACGGGGATGATGGCGAAGGAATGACTTATTACGTGCCGACCCTTGTACCCACCAAGTAGGCACAATGAGCATGAATCATCCCGCTAAAGCACGTAAGTATGCAACCAAATGCTGCTCTTTCCGGCTTTGCTTCGTTTGCACTCTGCACAGTTTGGCACTGTGGCTCGGCTTTCGGTTCACGCCGCAACACCCTTTCTGCATTTGCATGCCAGTCCCAACAGTAGGGTGCGGTCATACTGCGATATCCAATTCGGCCCGCCGCATTCGCTCAGTCGACTGGCCGCAAGCGGCCCGTTCTTTCCTTCAAAGATCGACCGAACCGCGCACCTTCTCAGTGCGCACTGGACTACAGAGAGTTTTTTTTCCCCCTGATAGGATGTGCAACACATTGTCCCGAAGGTAAGCCTTCCACCCCATGGCTGTCCATCACACCCCTCCCACCGATAGGATGAGCAAAATCGAGTGAATCTCCCGCCGAGAGACAGCCAGCTATACAACACTTCAACACCGGTCCTCCTACGTGCAACCCCTATTCCTCTTACTTGCGGAACCGCCGTTTGGATCAAGAATCACACTCCACCATTAGCTTCGCGATGTTTAAAACCCCCTGAATTGTATCTTTATTCGATTGGATTCGTTGAGATTCGGTTGACTTTTTCGTATTTATCTGTCCTCACCATAGCTATTTCCGAGGACCTCCCCGCAATCTACTTTCTCTCTACTGCTTTCTTTACTAACCTAATGCCAAAACTGACCTCGCCATCATGTTCGTGATGGTCGAAAACCCCAAAGTTGCCTTCTCCCACACTTGATTCCTTCAAGAATCGAGTGGGCTTGATGTCTCCTACTCCCACCATAGCTTATTTCCCGATACCCCGCGCACTATATTTCCCTCCTAGCACCCGTTCTACTAATCTACCCCCAAAACTAATCTTATATTCGAGTTCGCCCAGGGCGAAAACCTTAAACTCGACTCTTTCCCCGCCCGTTTCCATCAAGGATCGTGCGGGCCTTACGTTTTTTCACTCCCTTCTCCTTCTGCCATAGCCCGTGGCTCTTCGCATGCACCCGACGCATCTTTCCGCCCGGGTTCGTTCTTTCCTTTTCTCCTTTCCGCCTTAGTACCCGTCGCTCCACTACTCGTCACTACTCTGCCTCACTCGCAGCACTCCGCTCCGCCTTGCCCTTTTGTGCTCCGCCCTCGTTACTTCATCTCCTCGTTCTCCGCTCACCCTCCCGGCCAACGCTATCTTCCCGACAGGGCTCAACTACGCAGCGCTAGTTTCCACGCCGACTGGCCAGCGACTCAACAGTCCCGACCGTTCTAAGGGGAGTCTGGGGATGACCGACTACTAGGCGGCTCAAAGCCTTTCGCCCCTATGCTCTGTCCGACAAGCCGTGCGTCCGACTGGTTTCGTTGTCAGCCCGCTTCAGCCCCCCTGTTCGCTTTTACTCTGGCTGAGCCCACCACCTCCTCTGGTCCCCAACGGGCAACCCCTATAGGGACAGCCCTACGCGGAGCCAAGGGAGCGGCTTGCCTTAAACCCCAAACCTGGGCCTAGGCGCCCCGGGTCTGGTATAGGTCTCGGCGGTAGTGGCTGATATTCAAACAAAAACTTGTATGGGAATGGCCGCGGGGATAGCCCTGCTGCACGGTCAACATTACGCCCCCCCCCCCCCTTTTCCGCCAGTCTAGAAAGCGGATGGCGCCTAAGCGGGCGACTTATACTCAGCCGCCCTATTGGCCAGCCCCGAAAACGGCCGCAACGTGCGACCTACACTCGACCGTGGTGGCAGTGCGACCCTTAGGAAAGCCATGGGCCTGCTGCGAACCTTGTAGCGTGAATAGGTGAAGCGGGTCCCGGTGCAGATCTTGGTAGTAGTAGCAAAAGTTTCAATGAGAACTTTGAAGATCGAAGTGGAAAAGGCTCCCGCAGGTGGGCTGCTGCCGCGGCCTTCCCTCGGTGCCCCGGCAAAAAAAGTCCTACCACTCGAATTCCTTCCGGCCCGTGAGCTAATCCCCCGCCAACTCGCATGCACATTGGGCTCCTCGGCCCGACTTTTCACGGCAGGCAGGATAGAGGAACTTCGTCATCATCTCAAACACGCGGAGACCCAGCCGGCCCCCGTCAAAAGAGGCGCATGCCCAAGATCCTCGGCCACCCACGATGGCCGCTACATCCGGCGTCGCTTCCAGGTCAACGGGGCGCCAAAGCAATAAATAATAAACATACTTAGAAGCCTTTAATCGCCAGATCATGCCGAACGAGGGAGACAAAAATGCTAGCATCGTTCTGACGCCACCGTCGGCAAAAGACCAAGGGGGATAGCCCGTCGGGCTTTCTACCCCTCGGTCCCTTCACGCTACCCTGATATTCCAACGCCGTCCCCCCTCGGTCTCGATCCCTGAATCTCCCCGATGAAAGTCCGATGTTGTAACTAATAGTGCTAGGCCCAAGTCTAGGCCTAGCTCTGACCGACGCCTAAATAAACCGATATTGCGCGGTGCACGGGCCAACTGAAAACCCTTCAAAGCCCCCTCATTGTCGATGTCATTCTCCGTACGTACGCATAGGTTGCAGACAAGCACTTCAATCAACGAGACATAATCTTTTTAAACCTAACTTAATCAGAAAATAGAAAAAAAAAAAATTTTGGTCGGCAATCACGCCGACTCTTCAATCATCAACAATTAAAAAGATCACGCGCACCTCAATTCCGCTCGTCCACACACTCTTTATTCTAGTCAACCATCAACCGCATAGACAACGGACACGGCTGCTACTCGCGCGGTATATTCAAACTTTATACTAAACTGATTTTTTGTCGCTTGCAAAAACCAGGGCAGATACCCTTGTAAGGGTATTCGCACCGACAACGCCAAAAAGGAAAAAGAGGCCGCCAAAAACAGAGACGAAAATAAGAAAGAAAAGGAAAAGAGGCCGCCAAAAACAGAGACGAAAATAAGAAAGAAAAGGAGGGAAAAATAAAAGAGAAACGAAAAGAAGAAGAAAAAAAAGAAAACCGATCCAAAACAGAAAGAAAAAAAACAAGGGGGCGGGCCACAAAACGACACTTCCTTGCTATCCGACGGTCGGTGCTTCGAGATCTTCCCTCGCTTCGACAGAGCTGTATGATGGGAAACTGTCACGTACGGTTCAGAGGGCAGAGACTCACCTCTGACCCCTACCCATTTTAGGTTTTGCTTTAACTGAAGCTATTGCTTTATTCGCCTTAATGATGGCTTTCTTAATTTTATGGGCGACCGCGACACTACCAAATGAATTGCTCCTTTGCACTGTTTGTTCACGGCTGCCGCCGCTGGGCCCCGTGGGTGCGCTCTCTCGTTTTCTGGCGCGCTGTGAACAACTCGGTACGCGCACCGCTCTGCACCCCCCCCCTCCCTCAATCGCCCTCATCCGCCAGCCCGCTTCAAAACTTCAACCCGATTCTGGCACGCAGCGCAACATCGGCCTCCCCCCGCGGCCAATGCTGTGGATTACTTTTTTCTTTTTTTTTGTGGAGGTCAGCGCCTGCCCTTGTGCTCCCGGCCACTGACATGCTGCATGCTGCAGGGCTCTCTCTCTCACACACACACACACACACACACACACACACACACACACACACACACACACACACACATTCTCCTGTCTATTGATGGGGAGTACCACCTGCTGGAAACTGGGTGCAGCGTCCCATGAACATTGTGAATAAAGCACCAACCGGGACCCCACATACACGTGGACAAAGCACCAAACGGGTCCCCCTCCCCCGAGTTGTGTTTACTGAACATGACAAAACATACACACAGCGTAATCACTACCTTACGCTTACCCAACCACATCAACAAACAAACTACGAGCTGTGCACCCGTAAGTCAGTAGTGGTAGGTAGATAGTGAAAGTTGAAATTGAGAGAAGAAGGCAGGGGTCCCTGAACACGACCCTACGGGCTTCGAACGTCAGGGTCTCGGACCTGAGCTTCCTGGGTGAACTTGTTGGAGACGTTTTGTTTTTTTTAAATTTATTTGAGGGCTGCGCCCCGCTCTCTATGCGCTGCAATACAGAGGCAACACTGGTTTCAGGTGGAGTTAGCAAAGCTTACCCCTATGACCCCTCCGATGGACCAGTGATCAGAACAGAATCCACTCTCTCAGCATTTTCGGTGAACTTCGTTGGACTGGACGGTAGCCGTCCAGACGGTTTTTCGCTGATCCCGCTCCCTCTCCCAGCGCGAAGCAACGAAGGACGAAAATGCCCAGGGTGTATAAACTCAATCGACCCCTACGGGCTGCCAACAGGGGGCGTGTGGGACCTGAAGTGTCGAAATGGGCTTTTTGGGTGAACTTGTTGGCCGCTACCCGTTTAGACGGTTTTTCGCTGATCCCTCTTCCCCGCGGGAAGCCGCTAGGCGCCCGCACTCCTACCGCAGGGCCCGCTCCCCCCCCATTTCTTCTATTTATAACGGCTGATGATGAAGATCGATGGTCAGGAACGCAAACGCGAGCAAGTGGGACAATCGGGACCCGTCCCTCTCAACTGAGATCGCCGGCACATTTCTGCCCACAGCGCGGTCACATCCAACAGCCCATTGCTGCCCTGCCCTGCCCCTGCCCCTGCCCTGTCCAGCCCAGCCAAATTTCCCCCCGGCCGCTGAAACTCCCAGCGGCGTGCACTTCTCCCGCCCATCATGCAACGCACGGCAAACGGGGGAACACGGCCAGTCCCCCCGTGTTTTTACCTCAACTGACAGGGGCGGCGACATATGTGCAGGCTCTTGGCACGGCATCAATCACGCGCGGTAAGTTCGACGACTTGCAACGATACGTGACTGAGAGCTTCAGGTTTCTCGCCCGTGCATCTCCTCGTGGTTACTTTGTGACGTCAGCAATCAGGCGTGGATTTTTTTTTTTTTTTTTTTTTTTTTTTGGTTTTGGAAAGTCTGTA
>BFEA01000062.1:4002419-4014229 GCA_003427395.1 Chara braunii
TCTCTCTCTCTCTCTCTCTCTCTCTCTCTCTCTCTCTCTCTCTCTCTCTCTCTCTCTCTCTCTCTCTCTCTCTCTCTCTCTCCGTGTGTGTGTGAGTGTGTCTGTCTCTTTTCCGCACGAGACGTTTTCGAACGTGTGCGTGCTCGACCCTTAACGCGTAAGATTTCAAGAAGACGAAGAAGAAAAGAAGAGAAGTAAGCAGAGAGGAGGCGGAGGGAGACATGGAGGGAATGGTGGAAGAGAAAAGAACAAAGAAGAAGAAGAAGACGAAGACGAGGACCTGAAGGACGGTGGGAGAGGGGGGTGTCTGGTAGGAGGGAAGTCCGCGCACCTGGTCCGTAGAGATCGGCAATGGTGATGCTCGAGTTGCATGGCGCGAGGCGCGCATGTCGATGAGCCGCAGAGCCGCGGAGCAGCGGGCCAGCGGGGCGTCCGCGGGGCGAAGCGGGGGCAGTTTCCCGCGGGGTACACGAAAACGCGCCACCCAAAAAAAAAAAAAAAAAAAAAGGCCGCCCCACTGGCCCTTCGCAATTGGAATTCAAAACTGGCCCGATCGAGGACGTCGATCTTCGCAGATGGACGGCCAAGATCGGACCTGATTTACTTTAAAACACCCGAAGGGCCTGCCGTTGTTCTCCAAACGCGGGTGTATGTGCCGAGGTGATACCCCTATCGGCCCCAAAGTCAGAAATCGGGGCCTGATCCGTTTTTTTTCCCTTTTTCCCTTAGTTCCTTTTTTGGTGGGCGGAATATGCGTTATACCCCTCAAAAAGAGCTCTATACCAAAATGCCCCTATAATATCTGGGTGAAGCGGAATGCCATTTCGGCCTGAATAATCTGCGATATGCCCCTGTCAGTGGGGCATGCAAATTTGCAATCTACACATCTCCATTTGGGCCTGGGCCTGGGCCTGCACCCTGTCTTACCTAGTTTGCCTTGCCTGGGTGGTGGACAACCGTGCAGAATACCCAGGCCTTAGACGCGGCAACCCTAAACCCTAAACTCGAACTTTCATGGGTTCGCAAGCTGCAGCCTGGGGCAAGGTCCCACTTGCACGGATTAAGAGATTCTGGCCGTTGATCTTTGCTATCTACGGTCAGTATCTCTTAATTCGTGCAAGTGGGACCTAGCCCCTGGTAAGTTCCTCCATCTCCGACCTCAACCTCCTCCTCGCTCACCATTCCTCCAAGTCTCCTCCCTCGGTGTGTGGTCATAGTCGCTATACACTCAAAAAAAGCATGACTGTGGGCCTCGCTGTACTTCTTTTTTCTTTTTTTTTTTCCAGGGTGGCAGCCAATCATTGTCCTGACAGGATAGGCCACCTAACCTACCCATCCCCACGTGAACAGGGACCCCCACTTTTCCGCCCCAGGTTAACACCCCCAACTCTAAAAACCGTATTCGGATAGGCTACCAGAGTGGCCCGGGACCACTGCCCGGCCAGGCAAAAAAATATGAAAAAATAAAATAAAATAAAATAAATTCTAACTTCATTAAGGGCTACTTGGTGACGAATTTCATGCAATCTTTGCGCTTGGGGCAATGATGCAGTCCATGAGGGTTAATTGGTAACGAATTTCGATGCGAGCCTGAGGCAAAGTTGTTCAGTTTATTTTCTGCATAGCATAATGTTTTTCAAAATTTTTGGAGTTTTTTTGTTGGGGCCTTCTTTGGCCCTTGCACGGTCGGGCCGCCCGGGCAAATAAGGTGACCCTGAAAATACCCTGAAAATTCGGGGATTTTTTAGGTTTTTTTTTTTTTTTGCCCTGTTTTATTTTTGGTCAAGGTCTACGTATGCCAAGTTTGGTGTTTGTTGGGGTCTTAGAGATGACTGTGTTGGTCAACCCTGTAAATCTTGAAAAACTGAAAAGAGCGAATTTTGCATGAAAACACACTTTTGCCTCGGGGTTTTAGACCCTTTCGATCCACTTTTTTACTCTTTTTTTTGCTATTGGTTTATTTGGTGTCCACTCTATCATGATGGATTGGTGGCAAGTCTAGCGCAAAAGGTGTGGGGCGTTTGTTACAATGACCCTGAAAAGACCCTGAAAATTTAATGCTCTGTTAACCTCTTCTCTCCTGGTTAAAGGAGCATTTGCTTGTTCGCTAACTTCCTCCTATACTACTTGCACATGCCTAGTACGACGGATTGGATGACGTCCGTATATCGTGACACTGTACCACCCTCCTCCCCTGTAACCCTACTGTGGCCCGTACCAGAACCGAGTGCCCTGGTTCTGAGAATAGTTTATCCTATCCTACTGCAACCACTCACTCTTATAACCCCTTAGCCCCTGTCTCTCAATAGGGTCACCGCAAGCACCCATTTTGATAGCACCAGTACCTTTTTTGAATGCACAACCAGCAACTGGTGATCTTTTGCCCAAGTGTGTAGAAACGAGTGAAGCTGGCGGCGCTACCCTTGTTGGATTTAGCCTTGCGTCTCCAGTCTGCCCAAATAACATGCTTCAAACCTTAATTGATGTAGTGCTTTGTTTTCAAATCTAAGAACGATCGTTTTTGAAACCTATACCTGTTTCTGTCTGCCCAAATTGGCTCGCAAATCAGGCCTCTCACCACATATGTGCTATGTAGCCCTACCCACGACACCCTTGAACATCCAACAGCAGGAAACCGAACAACACCCACTTTTCATCCCACTTCACTCCTCTAGCCTCCGAAGTCCCTTCAATGGTGGACCCACTAGTTCCAGATTCGTTTAGAGGTGGGGCAATCCCACCACATGTGTTTCGTGAATTCAAACGGCCATTTGCACCCTGTACATGCCAGATTCACCTCCATGCCTCTGCTTGTTAGCCAAACAACAGAGGGGGATACCATCAATGACAATATTTATAGCAAGCTGACCTGCTTTATGTCTGGGAGGGCATGACAAAGTTTTCCGTAATCTTTCAAATTATGGCGCCGGATTTTATAGGTCCTGATTCCATATGGCCTGCCAATGGGGAATCGCCATTTGAGTCGGACATTTTAGCTTGTGGGTGTACTGCTTGTACCCTGCGGCGATCGAGTAGTTTTGAAGGCTCGGCGTGCCATCTTCTGCTGATTTTGGTATCCAACTCCAGGCAGTTGGGTCACTACATAATTGGTTGAGTGGGAGTCTTCCCACCCAAGTGTGAACGCACGTGGCAGGTCTTTTGCTCCTCACTGTCAAGACTCGGACTTATGCAGGGTTGTCCCAGACCAACAACGTGTCCTTTTCTACTAGTGACACGACAGTCAATGGGCCTCCACACTTCCACATTTCAATCTCCCTGATACCCCGGGCATGATTTCCAACAACTTCCACAGTTCTCTCGCATCCCCCTCCTGGTTCGGAACATACCAGGTTTTTGTATGGTCTAATAATTTTTGGCCCAGAATGGCCAACCAATCTTGCAGGATGGCACTGGTCAGGTGCCTCTACTGCTCTTTCACTCTCTGCAAACCTCTGAATGAGGTTTTTACTTCAGCTAATGGTTTTTAACCTCCGAGAATAGCCGACCACAGATCTGAGACTCGCACAATCCCCCTCCCGATCCATACTTGTCCAAAGGTTCCCGTGGAACCATCCACTAGGAAGACTATCCTTGCTTAGTCCATTACTTTTGGGTTCTCGAATAGCAGCTTATTCAACACTTCTTCCTTGGTGGAAGAATGGGTCTGCACATCTTGAGAGATGCAGTTCCACGCACGACGAATTGGTTCCCAAAATTTGGGTTTGAGTATCTTCTTACGGAAGGAAGGTATAAAGAAGCAGGCCAAGGCATCCTGACTCGGAGCCCTACTTAAACTTCATTCACTCATCAGGATACGTTCGACCACAACTACCCAGTGCTCCCGTATCTTCAAAGTGGTTATTTTGGCCACCCAGTTCCTTAGCTGGGCCTGATTTCTGTGAGTTGGGTCTACTAGGCCAAGTTTCCCTTTGGGCTGAGGGAATGTGAGTGTGTCCATTGCTACCTTGGACAAGAATCCCTCGATGATCTGGGTGCGAGGTTTCCATAGGAAATGTGCCACTGATCTCCTGACCGCTTATCACACCCGCTACCAGCTCCCTTACTGTTGATGCAAACCATAGGATCGAAAATAGGGCCACATTCGAAACTAGTGCTCTGCCAAGCAGGGATAGGTGCCATGTGTTACCCTACAACCTAAGTCTGACTGTGATCCGCTGTTGAAGCAAAAAGGCTTGAGATGATGCTTCTATCTGAATACTGATCAAAACGCCTAAAAATCTTTCTTCCTCCCCACTCTTCACCCTCCTCATTCCCCATTCAACCTCCAAGGAGAATTGTGCTGGAAGCAAATAGGTCGACTTATTCCAGTTAACTGTTGCCTTGGATAAAGGTGAGTACTCCCACATCACAATCTTTAGAGCGGACAACGAAAAGGTGGAGTTCTCCAAAATTGTGAAGAGGTCGCCTGTAAGTGCCTGCACTCTGCACATCTTCCCGGTGTGCAGTTGCGAGCCTCTTATAATTGAGTGTCTACGGATCCGGTTCAATAGGACTTCTAGCTTCAGTACAAAGATGAGGGGAGCAAGTTGGCAGCCTTGGCGCAACGACCTCATGAGTGGGAAAGAATCAAACGGGTGTCCATTAACCATGATCGTCGACGAGGATAAGGTATACATGATTATTACCCATGTGCAAAACCTCATCCTCCTTAGTGTGGTGAGGACGAACGTTCATCCCACCTTATCATAGTAAGGCTTTTAAGTTTTTTCTAAGAATAGAAGTAGAACAACCATGTCTAGATTTTCGCATTGCACCACCTCCAAGGTTTTGATGTTTATCAGTCTATTGTTGAATATCGATCTACCTTGAACAAAGGCTCCCTTATCTCCTTCCACCAGATTTGGTAGGTGCTTTGAGAGTCTGCGTACCGACGTCTTTGCAAATATTTTGTAAGACATGTTGAGGAGGAAGATTCGATGCCAATTACGAACGACTGCCTTCTCACCCTTTTTGAAGAGAACCGCTATCACCCGGTAAGTCATTCCCTTTCCTAATATGCCCCCCATCATAACCTCGTTGTACTTGAGAACTTGTGTTACTTCCTCTAGTGAGAGAGGTCGGTCCAGGTCCAATTTTGTTGTGGTCTACAGTTTTACTGTGGTGTCTTCCCACAAGTCCAAGAATCCAGAGAGGTCCGTGTTTACGTCCTTATATAGCCTTCTTGTCGTGAGGATATTCTCATACTACAATCTAGCATATTGGAGCATGTTTGTGGTTGAACTCGCGAGGGAAGTGACAACATCGAATGGGTGCCTTCGTTCTACCATTTGCTTTTGGGCACGCCTCGGCTGCAATCTTTGAAAGGTTTCCTTGGATAAATTATCACTTGTCTCAATTCTTTTTACCTTCAATATGTCACTCCACCTTTTCTGCTTCTCCTCCTGCATGTTGTCCTACTCATTCATGCGTCTTTCTCTCTCCATAGCCCACACAATTGCTGAGATAGGTTGCCCTTCGATGAACTTTTCTGCTTTCTTCAACCTGTCTTTGCAGTCTGCCTCCCTTTTGTTCCTTTTCCTCGCAAAAAAATATTGATATAACATTCAGAATTCTTTAAGTAATCGCAATACCTCCTCCGTCCATCTACTATGCGGTGGAGACCAAGTGTGACTGCCATTTTGTCAAAATGTACATTTTTTATTTTTTGAACGAAATTAAAACCATTTTTTTTTGGCCAAACACTTGTCCAACTGAGGGTCCGGCGTTCTTAAAACGTCGGACCCCATGAATATATATGGACTTAGTTTGAGACTAGATATGTCCAGGGGGGATTTCGTTCAAAACATAAAAATGTCAATTTTGACGAAATAAAAGTTGTGTTGTCTTGCATTTTCTCAGCTTGCTATGCGTCTTGTAACACATTCCTTCACCCTTGGCTCCTCCAATACATGGTCATTAAGGCAGAAAAAGCCTCGATCCCTAGTAATATTGAGGTTTAGTCGGATATCCGAAATCACAGGCTTGTGGTCTGACAGCGGACTGCACACTTGTCGGAGTGCAGTGGCCTGGTTTTCAAACTGTTCCCCGATTAAGAAAAAGTTTAGGCGCCTTTGTGTTATCACCTGCCGATCCCTGTACATGTAGAAAACCATTTATAATCGGGATCCCTTGGGTTTAAGGCGGGGAATGGCTATATCAATGTGAGTTTCATACACAGTTCCAACAGGAATTGAACATCCGTTCTGCTCGTTTGTGTGGATCCTGTTCGCATAGCTTCGTCTAGAGCTAAGTTTCAGTCTCCACCCAAGACCAACCTTTCCACCTTCGGGATATGCAACATCAGTCTAGCAAGGAATCTCGATTTTTCCCTCACTTCTGTCGGTGCGTAGATGGATATGAACACCCGCTACTCATTTGCCACCAGCAGCTTCATCCAAGTCCACTTTCCCCACATATCCACTTATGAGTTAATTACGATAGCCTAGAGGTCCCGATGTAGTAGGATGTATACTTCGCCTGTGGACCCTTCAGTTGGGGCCCATACCTCTGGGCCCTCCTACTATTGTGCGATCTCTCGATCTTTGCTTCGTTGAGTCTGGTTTCCTGCAACATTATGCA
Source organism: Chara braunii (assembly GCA_003427395.1). Taxonomy (NCBI): domain Eukaryota; kingdom Viridiplantae; phylum Streptophyta; class Charophyceae; order Charales; family Characeae; genus Chara; species Chara braunii. The sequence goes on from BFEA01000062.1 coordinate 4,008,999, forward strand.
GTTTGCCTTCTATTTGTGCACCCAGGACGTTAAGTGTATTCTTTGGCTTTGCCGCCTGTGTCTCTAAGGCCCCAAAAATTTCAGGTAACAGCTGTAATCTTGTCCATTAGGATATGTGGAATCTGCCTTGCTTGGATGCGGGATGGTGGCGAGGCTCTTGACCTTGACTGCCTTGCACTACTTGTGGAACTTTGGAACATTGTAGGTGTGTGTTGCTTCTGGATGAGTTGCTGCACGAGGCAAATTTTCAGTGTTCGGTAAGTTTAGCAACCAAAAAGGTGGAATAAAAATTCTCTTCCTCCAATAATTTTTCATTCACATTGATAAAAAACGGTGCAGAGACGTCCGATATTATTTTGATGTTCTCCAATTCCTGCATGTTTTTTTCCCTTACCGTATTAATGTGAAACCAATGGATGTTGGATTATGAAAACAATTTGAATATCTCCGGAGGTATCCTCGCGTACGACAGGGGAAAGTATAACTTTTTATATCCCTCTACTGTCTCACAAATGATATTGGCCATCCTGGAATGTGAAATTTGTCTTACAGGGACATGCTCCCCATATAGTCTCCTAGTTACTTCCAGTATCTTCGAAGGTGTAGGAGAACGGTCCACATCAACAAAGACGAGTAGTGGTTGGCTGTCGCCATATGTCATTGTAAAGAAGAAAACACCCCTGTAAGTATGTGTGCACAATAGGGGAACCAACCTCCTCTGTAGTGTTTCTATCTGGCTTCTGTCAATTGTATCTGATCCACGTTCCTTGTTCACTGCTTTTTTGGAGCCCACTGCTTGCTTGAGGCCTGAACATGGCGTGCTCTCCTATGACATCGAACCCGAATTGTGGGAGTCTCCACCACCTCCTTCCTTAGAAGCACTGTCCGACCACACCCTCAACTGTGATGTCGCTGTGGTTTTCGAGAGCTCCTCCTGCAGTCTAGATGTTCCTGGTCTGGTAATGCCTGCTCCCCCCCGTTTTCCGACTACTTCTCTTCCCACAAATTTTGTTTTCTCCCTTACTATGAAGATTGGTTGTGGTTGTTCTTGTCGCCAGGTCTGAGGTCCTTTCACCGTAGTTGTTCTTGTCACCAAGTCTGAGGTCCTTCCCCTCTGTGCCTTTAGTTGTCAGGTTTCCTAAATCCCATCTTGAACTGCTTCTTCTTTGCCTCCTTCGGATTAGGGGGGCGTCTATGTCCCATCTGGGGGGATTGTTTTGTTGTTGGCGTTTGTCTGCGGCGTGGAGAGCTAAATGTCTCCAATAGTATGATGAAGAGGGGAACCTGGGTTGAGGGTGGTCTACTAACCCATTGACTGGATCCAATCCTGTGTAGTGGATAGGGTCTTGGTGCGAGAGGTAGAATATTCTTTCGTCTGGGAGCTCATGATTGGATCCTTGTTCCTGCCTTATTTGGCAAGATGAATGGCTAAGGGCACTCCTATCCAACTGGGCCTCTTTGTGAGGGAGGTTACCAATCCGCTCTGGCCAAACCTCCCTAGGTTCCAGTTGTAGTGTCATGCACCCTGGCAGTGAGAGTTGAGAGTTGTTTGCCCCACACCCTTGATTGTACTGTTGGGTCCCCCCTGCACTACTTGTAGAGGTCGCGCATGAAGACGCCTGGAAGAGGAATGCTTGGGCTATGATGATGGATAATTGGTGCAACAATTTTGTGACTCTGCTGCAACTGACTGGCTTGTTGGTGGGAGCGAGTTGGAACTTGTCTTTCGGTCCCTTGTAACAGGTGTCTCTAGGCTTGAGCATCTTCGCCTCTAAGTTCCACGTCCTCGCTTGCCGACCTTGCTGCATGCCCTCGATTTAGCAGGGATTCACGATATTTGACCCTGTGTCCCCCTTGTCTTTCCCCATTGGGTCTCCAACCCTACTCTCTCTGGCGGCGGGGGCAATTCTCCTTTGTGTGATAGTACCACTTACACCGGTGGCACCAGTCGGTGTAGGGGGAAACTACATCCACAATCCAGCGCTCCCCCTTTGGGAACTGAATACCAGGTCAGGGTCAATGCGACAGTGTGACTCCGGGGACATCTCAAATATTACGTTCATAAGCTTGAGTTTATCTCGATCAGACTCCGGATTATGCATTGCAAGGACTTCGCCAAACATGCCCTTAATTGCACTCCTCAAGTAGTAGGCCTCCAATGGAACCCGTAAGGCCATGATCCAAAACTTGGACTCAACCTCTTGCATTCTAACGTCCTGCATCTCTTGTTTGGACAGTTGTGGTAATCTTTGTGCTATAGATTGATCTTCATGTCCCCTTGCTGCAACAACCATTTTGGAATCTCCTTTTCCTTGGCCACATAGGAGGTGACATTCGGCCCCTCGAATTTTACCCGACCTCGCCGAGTTTCCGGGTGGAAGTTGTCCATCCATCTTCAAAGGCATAAATTATATCCTCCTTAACACAACATGCTAATTTTTCTGCTTCCCCCTAAAAGATGATTAAAACTGTTTGCTCGTTCAAAAACTGCTCCGTCACTTCATTTACCATCTTATTTACTACGAATCGCTTACCCTCTTCATCATTCACTACTTCCCTCAAATGAATATCATCCGGGCAGACGCCTTTGTCGTTAACAGCGAGTATTGGATGCACCGACTCTAGGACGATTTTCCTCCAATGTGAGGGGATTAGGGTGCACCTCTGAGGTTGGCCTCCCATTGCTATCCATTGTGCTTGGTTCTCTACTTGTCTTGCCTCGATTCCTGGGTTGTTAAATGAGGAAAGCATAAAACCGTTGGTTTGACTCCGTGATACTTATTCCCGAGGGGCAGATAGACGTATGACTTTACTCAGGGGCTTCAAACTTTCCACTTGTCTATCTCGGCTCCTAAGACTAATTGTGGTAAATAGTAATTACATGAATGAAGTCTGTAATTATGCCGACTTTCAATGGTGAGATTAGTAGTTATGTCCTTGATTAATTAGCCATGACTGCTCCCACGTTTAACGACATCAAACTGCCCCTACTTCATTGAATTGAGAGGACTCTTATTAAGATCGATCAATGATGTCTCCTAGGTTTTTATCCTTTCTCTTGATATATTTTTTTTTTCTTCTTTTGGAAACCAAGAAATGGGGCATCGCCAGGTAGCTCAAGGCTCAACAGGGATCGGGATACCGGTTGACCCACCCAAGATCGATAATATAAAAAAAGAAAAAAAGAAAAAAAAAGAAAAAAAAAGAAAAAGAAGAAAAAAAAAAAGATACGTTGATCTGTGGGATGTATTATTTGCTTTGTGATAATTGGATTATCTTTCTTTCCCTATCTTTCTTTCCCTGTCAGGTTTGGTTTCCTCCTCCCTTTCTTTACCTCTTTGCCTTTTGGCTGCGTGCAAGTGGGTCCTTGTGACACACGGGGATGGGGGCAGCCAACGCTCAACCTGTCATCCACGTGGCTGGCCTTGTACGTAAGAGGTTATGAACAGGTGGAGYTTTCCTTACCTCTTCCCCCTCCCCCTTTTTTCCTTTTCCTTTTTTCTTTCCCCTTTTTTGCGCTCTGATTCACAATGTGACAATATATACTCCGACGTTGCTAGCTCTCTGCTCTTGCAGATGATGCGGCTAGCGTCGGGCCTGTACTAGCAGGCGCATGCCTTCTCTTATGGCAGATTTTAATTTTCATATTCCTTCTTTTTTTTGTTTCTGTTTCTTTTTCTATTCCTTCTTTTTCTGTTTCTGTTTCTTTTTCTTCTCTTTCTTTTTCTGTTTCTGTTTCTTTTTCTTCTCCTTCTTTTTCTGTTTCTGTTTCTTTTTTTTCCCCTTCTTATTTTTTTTTTGTCTTTGCTAGCCACCGCCTCCCAATGTGGGACGGCATCTGTATATTGCGGGCCCTCTGTTGTGGTTCCGTTTATCTTGACTCTATATTATATTTAGAGGTTGTGCTCATGTTTTGTGATTGCCTGTTAGGGTGTGACCTGCGAAGGAACATGGTGCTGTGACATTCTTCTCCCTTCTCAATGGTGTCCAAGATTGTTGTGATGGCGGTCACCGCAAGGACATGGGTTGTCCCCCCTTCTCGTGTAGTGGGTATAGTTACGGCCAGCCTAAGGTCTGCCAAACCCGGGTTGCTGCCCCCATGCCCACTCACCTTTCTGTGGATGCAGAAAGGACGATGGCAGGTTTCCCGGCCTGAGCCATCGGGCCTAAAGTCCTGCTTTCCTGGGCACTTGCTGTGCCGAGTAAAAATAAAAAATAAAAAATAAAAAACAAAAAATTTCAAAACTCARAAAATTAAAAAACTTTCATAATTCTCTTTAACAAAAACATGTCGTTACCATTACAGATAAATCAGGGGGTTAGTTCATTCGGGACTCTTCMTGTTGGTGGCGCGACAGGCACAGCACCGCTTCCTTCTCTTCGTTCACGGGGCCACAATCCCCCTTTCTCTAACCGGCAACGCGTTGACTGGCTTGCCCATTATCGCTGCAATACTGATTTGTATTCCGCGGGAACGTGGCATAAAAAGCAATTGCGCTGTCTACATACTGTCACCGCAACTGAGCGCTTTAAACTACAGCTGAGAGGTATCGACCAGCAGCTGCTCCAGCCAGGCAATGATCCGCTTTCTGTTACTGGACTTGTTTATGCTGTTGTGCATATACCCTCTGGGCGTCTCTATGTTGGCCAGACAATCCATACTGCTCATCAACGTTTGAAGGAGCACTGACATGTGCGACATACTGTTGTTGATTATCGTCATCGGCACCTCTATCACGTCATGTGACAACAGTCTCCCTTCAATTTTGCTGTTTGGCCGCTTGAATGTATTGATCGTGCGCTCTACATTACTGATCGCGGTGAGATTGATCATGCCCTCTTTCGGCGGGCGGCGTCACCTAGAGAGGGTTTCTGGGTCCGACGGCTGCGAACCTTGCACCCTTCGGGCTTCAATGCAGTTTTGCCCATGTCTCGATTACCGCCTCCTCGACGRCAGCCACGCCCCGATCGCTGGCGGCAAGTTGGTCCTTCCTCTGCTGCTTCTCATCATTGTGCCGTTTCTCCTCACCCGTCTCCAACTGGTGTCTCCTCTCGGGCCTTCACCATTGATATTAGCCCGGGCCCTCAACTAGCAGTACGAACAACGTTACGGCGGTTATTGACATTAGGCGCAGCGGGTTCTTGGTCCGAAGTTGTTGCTTCCATTCAGCAGGCTACGCCCGCTTGGCGAGCTCGCCTGCTGCAATGGCTGTATATAAATGTTTCTAATG
>BFEA01000062.1:4045882-4057019 GCA_003427395.1 Chara braunii
GGGGGGGGGGGGTATGGCGGCCAAATTTTTTTTTTTCTGGTTTGAGTGTTCGGGCACGTAGGTACACGTGTCCGAAGCCCAACGCGCGAATTTCGTTTTTCGGAATTCGACGCGACACCCCCGTTTTTGCGTTTAACGCGATTTAACGGGGGTCGGGGGCCCGTTAAACGGATGAACGCGCGTTCAATTTTTTGCGTTCTCCGTTAAAAAGATACACAGATTGGGCCTATGCCGAGATGACGCAGAGGGATGATGCCAATCCACGAAAGGACCCTGGTGAGTGATCTCTTGCCTTGCACCACCACCTTGACTTCCGCAGGATTGTCCCAGGTCATGATTATTTCTTTTTCTATCAGAGACAGAGTGTTGGAGGGACCTCCGCTACGCCATTTCTGCACTTTCCGGAACCTGTTGGGGAAGACCTCAATCACCTTCTACACCACGTTTGTCTCCAGTTCCAGGTTCAAGATGTACTAGGTATTCGAGGGGTCTACTCCACCGAGACCAAACAGCCTCAACCAGTCCTATGGCATTGCTTCAATTACATGTCTCCAGTGTTCTTTAATTCTTTGTAGGCCTTTGATTGTCTCTTTTACCTCCACCAGAGGTTTTCACCCTCCTAGCAACCAAGACCACAAGTCCTCGATCCGGACTACACCCCTTTTCATCCATGCTAACCCAAAAGTTCCTTTCGAGCCATCGGCGGGCAAAGGAAAGTCAGTGAGATCCAAAATGTATTGATTCTCAAAGAGTAACCGACTCATAACTTCTTCCTATGTTAGCAGGGTGCTTTGCACGTCCGGGGGAATTTTGTTTCATGCTTTGCAGATCGCTTCCCAAAATCTCGATTTTAGTCCCTTCTTCCTGAGTGATGGCATGAAGAAACATGCCCAGACATCTTTGGGTCTGCACATGCCCCAATCCTTCATTATGATATGTTCAACCAGCGCGACCTAGTGCTCAACCCGACCCTGCACCACGGTCTTGGATACCCAACCACGTAGTTGTACCTGGTTCCTTTGGGGCGGGTCTATCAGACCCAATCCTCCCTTTGCGCATGGAAATGTCAGTGTCCATCACCACTTTGGAAATAAAGCCCTCGTCATTGCTGGCGCGAGGTTTCCATATGAACAGCGCAGCCAGCCTTCAAACTGCTTTCACTAGACCTATTGCAAGCTCCCTCACCGTGGTGACAAACCATAGAGTAGAGAACAAGGCAACACTGGCTACTTGAGCTCTCCCTACAAGTGAGAGGTGCCAGGTCGAGCCCCACAGCCAGAGACGTGTTGCAATCCTCTGTTATAATTGAAGCCCTTGGCCGAACACATCTACTACCTGCAAACTTATCCAAATCCCTAGAAATCTCTCCTCCTCCCCTTCCTCTACCCTTCTCATGCCCCACTCCACCTTCAACGAGAATGGAGTGTGTAACAGGTAGGTAGATTTATTCCAGTTGACTGTTGCCTCCGATAACATCGAGTACTTGCACAACACCGCTTTGAGAGCTGAGAGCGAGGCAACCGTGTTCTCGCTAACTATGAAGAGGTCGTCCGCAAGGGCCTTGACTCTGCAACCATTCCCATTGTGCAGCTGCAGGCCTCTGATTTCTGGTTGGCTGTGAATCTTGTTTAGCAGACCCTCTAGTTGCAACACGAAATTAGTGGGCCGAGCGGAAAGCCTTGGAGGAGCGATCCTGGCAATTGGAACGGAGTGAACAGATGCCCGTTGACCACGACTGCTGATGAGGAGAAGGTGTACATCGCAATAACCCAAGTGCACCTCAAGGTGGTAAGGACGAATGTCCAACCTACCTTGTCATACGCTTTCTCCAGGTCTAGCAGGAGCACCGCCATGTCCTGGTTCTCTTCCTGGATCACTTTGAGGGACTCTATGGTTGTCACATATGGTTGAAAATCGAGCGTCCTCGCACAAACGCCCCCTGATCCTTCTCCACCAGCTCCGGGAGGTATTTGGATAGTCTGCGTGCCAACGACTTCACCAGGATTTTGTATGAGACGTTTAAAAGGGATATTGGGTGCCAGTTTCTCACTTCTGCCTTGTCTCCCTTCTTGAATAGGACCGTGATCACACCATGAATCATGTCTTTCCCCAACTTCAGTTGCCCCCCATTAGAATCTCATTGTCGCGTTCAACTAGGAGCGAAGCAAACGCTCCCCAGTTCGCTGCGTAAGACTCCATCGAGAGACCGTTAACCCCTGGTGATTCGCCCTTTGTCATTGTCTTCATTATTTGAGAGAGTTCCTCCACCGTGAAAGGTCTGTCCAAGTCCAACTTGTCTGCCGTGTTGTCCCACATGTTGGACCCGCTTGACAGGTCAACGTTCACATCTTCCTGCGGTCGCCTGGAGGTAAGTATGTCCTCATAGTACATCCTCGCGTACTGTAACATCCCAGTTGTAGAGCAGACTGGGGGGGCAGACTCGTCAAACGGGTGCTTGAGCTCGATCATCTGCTGCTGCATACGACTTGGTTGTAATTTTTGGAACGTCTCCTTTGTCGTTCTGTCATGCGTATCGACGCCTTTCTCTTTTAGTACATCTGTCCATCTCTTTTGCTTCTCCTCCTGGATGTTGTCCCACTCCGCTAGCCTCCTTTCGCGCTCTGCGACCCATACCATCAGCGAGATAGGGTGAGCCTCCATGCGGTCCTCCGCCTCTTCTACCCTCCTTTTGAAGTCTGTCTCCCCCTTGTTTCTTGCTCTTGCTAAGATCCTTGAAATCACATCGAGTACTCCGAATGTGATACCAAGTCCCCCATCCAACAATTATGCTGTGGAGCCAAATAAGTGTCTAGTGCCCTCCCATCTGGTCATGTGGTCTGTCACCCACTCCCCCACTCAAGAACTTGACTGTTCAAACGAAAGAAACCCCTCCCTCTTCCCCAGCCCAGACACAGTCAAAGATCTACTACACCCGCTTGTGGTCAAGATTGGGTTACAAAAGCCTTCAAGGTCGGGACCCACGTAACGGGCTGCTCTTATCACCTCGGGATCTTCAACATATGAAGTTTTTGTAAAAAATAGAAAAAAAAAACCTGATGGAGGTGACTCTGTCCATCAGGAGTAGGTAGTGGAAGGTAAAGAAACAGAAGTTGAGAGAAAAGTATAGAAAAAAAATAACTTTGTCCATCACCTGCTCTGATAATGAAAAAAAGGGTCGGCAACAATAACTGGGCGGGGTTGAACACAAAAGATTGCATTCCCTTTCCCTCCGGCCGCAGGGGTCTGTTTGAAAGGAAGTGCAAAAATTGGTTTCATGTCTGTTGGTGCCTGTTCCTCCTCCCTCTCCTCTTCATCTTCGTCTGTTTTGTGGACTGATTGATGGCTTTGCTTTGCTCTTACTTTCTCTGCACGTCTCTGCATGTTGCGTGTGTCTACCCATTCGCCTTTCCTCTCCTCTGTTCTGTCTTGCAGCCCAACCCGCATGTCTCTCTCTTGATTCCGTTCTTTCCGGGGCGAGGTCCCACTAGCAAAGAGGATTGGAACGAACGCCCGTATCTGGACGTCTTTGTGTAAAGGTGCACAATATTACAATCACTATCATTTTTTGCATCTGATCCTAAAGCATGTCCAGATTCCAGAGTTACATCCAAGGCTCTTTGTCAGTGGGACCTTGCCCCCAGTGTTGCATGGCTGCAGATGGGACTCCTCTGGTTTCTTCCCTGACCTGTGGATCGACCACGATAGCGGGAGTGAGATTGACAAACACAGCGGAAACGGAGCCAAAAGAGTTCCTGCCAGTCCCCCTACCTAAGGGTGAGCAGAGCACTTTCAAACCGTCAGCTCCTCCAGAACCCCCCTTTCAACCTACCGTCTTCCCCCGAACATAACGGACCCTAAAATGAATGTATACAAGCTATATTTCCAGCCAGATACGGCCAAAATATGGGTGCGTTGTGTTCGGGGGAAGACGGTAGCCCCGGAAGAAAATGTCCATATTTCACCCCCTCAGTTGGCTATGGGTAGGCCATATGCTATGACGTGGCATCATCCTGTGACGATAATTGTATGGCCTTCTTCGTTAGCACGGCCCCCCTCCCTCCCCCACCTTGGCAGCTTCCATTGGCTGCGATCCCACCCACTAAGGGTCAGATCCCACTACCCTCGATTACGAAGATCAACGGTCAGAAATGACCAATAGGGGCTAGTGGGATCTGGCCCTAAGAAGGAGGAACTACGAAGTTTYCGCCTGGTTCCCGGGGCTAGGTYCCACTTGCGCGAATTAAGGGATAGAGACCGTAGATAGCCGAGATCAACGGCCGAAATATCCTAATCTCCGTGCAAGTGGGTCCTTGCCGYTGGATCCCCCAATTCCCGCAGCCGCGGATCTCCCCCAGTTTCSGCGRTACCCCCGGTTCCTCCTGTTACCRTATTCCCCCGAACAGAACACACCCTTATTTTGGCRGTATCMGGCTGGAAATATGGCTTGTATACATTCATTTTTAGGGTGCGTTATGTTCAGGGGAAGAGGGTACCSCGGTTCGTTCCCATGGTTCCTCCGGCCCAATTGGTGCAAATGCCACTACCGATTCACCTATGAAGGGGGTAAGAGGCCAATTAACGTACCGTAGAGTAGAGAATAAGGCGTAGTNCTCCGGCCCAATTGGTGCAAATGCCACTACCGATTCACCTATGAAGGGGGTAAGAGGCCAATTAACGTACCGTAGAGTAGAGAATAAGGCGTAGTACATCGCTCGCGGCAAGCTCCTGAACGGACACATTAACAAGGGCCGGTCGTGGAGAGGGCTGGAGCGTGAACACGCGGCGAGCCAACGCAAAAAAAATCGATTCTTCAACGGCAAAAAAATCAACGCAACCACAGTGGATCTTATGACTCAGACAGGGATCAGATGGCTCAAGTTGGAGGCAGTACGGGAAAGGAACAGCCAGGAGCTGGAGGAAATTGCTCTGACAACAAATGTAAATGCTCTGCTTCTCCAACAACTGAATGATAAACTGTTGGTGGAAGAAAATCTTCATTTCAAGTTCCTGTCTACGACCCTCGTGGAAGCCTGACGCTCCCCATCTCAATCCTGTTCTCAGGGTTCGTCCAGACACAGTTCAAGGGCGCACTCCCCAGGTGGCCCTCGGGCTACTTGGGCAGATGAAGTTTCTGAAGATCACCGCATCCAAAGCTCAGCGGGCGATGACATTCATCATGGTTAATCTTCGTGTTGCCTCCTGGAATCTTCGGGGGATGGGGAATACAACAGCAAGGTTCAAGAAGAGAAGAATAAAGACGTGGGTTCATGAGGAAAAAGTGGACTACATTTGTATTCATGAGACTAAATTAAATGAGAGGAAATTGGTGGAATTAGCTTTGTGGTGGGATGACCCTCAAGTGTGGTCACCGGCGCAGGGAACAAAGGGGGGGGTAGGAATCTTACTACATAAGAAGTTTCAACGCCGGTTAGTAGACCAGGAGTCGGATATCTGGGGGAGATGGGCATGGGTTAGCCTGAAGTTTGACTCGAAGCTCCTAGTAATCACCAATATCTACGCTCCTACTGACCCTTCCTCTAAGGCTGTGTTTTACAGATCCCTGGCCCACACTATTCCCCAGTCGGATTTCACGTTAGTTGGAGGTGACTGCAACAGAAAAATTCCCATGAGAAATGAAAGTTGAAACAACATTCCATTAAAAAAAAATTCTTCATATTTATAAATTATCATTCCAAATTTTGTTAAATTTTAAAATTTTCAGTTTTATTTGATTCCCATCTAAATATGAGTTTTCCCTTCTATTTGTTCAAGATGGAATGGAAGTACGGACGAGTTTATGAAATGTTTTAATAAAACTTTAATTCTACTACCACAAATATCTTCTAATTTAGATTAGATTAACCTATTTATGACTGAAAATCCTTACTTAGAATGACAGTCCAATTAAAATATTTCATGAACTCGTCCAGACTTTGATTCCATCTCTGGCATGCAGTCTAAATAAGAAGGGATACCCCATTCTTGGAAGGAAAGTTCTCAAATAAGACGAAAATTTTTAAAATTGGAATGACATTTTTAAGGATGGAATGAAAATTTGAAATTTAGAATGTAATTTTACTATGAATATTTAATTCTGGGAACAAAGGGGGGGGTAGGAATCTTACTGCATAAGAAGTTTCAACGCCGGTTAGTAGACCAGGAGTCGGATATCTGGGGGAGATGGGCATGGGTTAGCCCGAAGTTTGGCTCGAAGCTCCTAGTAATCACCAATATCTACGCTCCTACTGACCCTTCCGCTAAGGCTGTGTTCTACAGATCCCTGGCCCACACTATTCCCCAGTCGGATTTCACATTAGTTGGAGGTGACTGCAACAGAAAAATTCCCATGAGAAATGAAAGTTGAAAAAATATTCCATTAAAAAAAAATCCTTCATATTTATAAATTATCATTCCAAATTTTGTCAAATTTTAAAATTTTCAGTTTTATTTGATAAGTTTTCATCTAAATATGAGTTTTCCCTTCGAATTACATCTATTTGTTCAAGATGGAATGGAAGTCCGGACGAGTTTATGAAATGTTTTAATAAAACTTTAATTCTACTACAACAAATATCTTCTAATTTAGATTGGATTAACCTATTTATGACTGAAAATCCTTACTTAGAATGACAGTCCAATTAAAATATTTCATGAACTCATCCAGACTTTCATTCCATCTCTAGCATGCAGTCTAAATAAGAAGGGATACCCCATTCTTGGAAGGAAAGTTCTTAAGTAAGACGAAAAATTTTAAAATTGGAATGACATTTTTAAAGATGGAATGAAAATTTGAAATTTAGAATGTAATTTTACTATGAATATTTAATTCTGGGAATTTTTTCTGTTGTGGAATCTCTCCTTGGACGAGGCTCTGACGGAGGGGACGCGCTCGGCTGGAAGAAGAGATGCAGTGTCCCTACTGGACCTAATTCGGGAGGGAGGGTACGCAGATCCGTTCAGACTTCTGAATCCTGATGATCCAGGCTACACATGGTTTGCTAACAGAAGGTCAGCCCAAGGTACAGTGACCAGGAGGAGGCTAGACTATTTTCTGTCCAGTGGTTCTCTGACACAGAGAATAACTACTGTAAAACACCAGATCGATCCGATCTCAGACCACAAGCAGGTTATCTTAGAAATGGTTTTGAGCATGGATGCAGAGAGAGTTGAAGGTTATTTCAAGCTCAACAGTCATAACTTGGAGGAACAGGGCCTAAGGGAATGGGTAGAGGAGCACATGACAGCCTGACAATCTACTAGAGGACAGTTCAGGGACACAGCAGAATGGCTGGATGGAGGGATTGCCACAATATCAGCTATGCTAAGTGTCTATTCCAGAATTCTGGCGAAGGGAAGAAACCAGAAGGAGAAAATCTGCAGGAAAAGGATCGCAGAGGCGGAGAGAAGGATTGAACAACATCCAATCTCAGAAGGAACCTAGGCATTGGAAAGAGAGCAGTTGTTGGTCGAGTTGGAAAAGATCCAGGTGGAGAAACAGGCGAGGTGGGAAGAGGCACTAAAGCTTAAAGGTATCTTGGTGCATGATAGGCTTACGAAGGAAACGTTTCAAAAGCTCCTTCCAAGTCGGTCGTTTCACCAAGTGATTCAACTTACCCATCCGTTTGTTGAATCTGCTCCTGCGGCGACTTCGGCGTCAGAGATGGTGGAGTATGCTCGAATATATTACGAATTTATCTTGACATCAAGACGCTGGACTGATACATTGGAGACGGACTTGTCAAGGGAGATTGATATGTGGAAGGAGACAAGGGTTCTTCTCACGGAACAGGAAAGACACTCGTTGGATAGGCCGGTGACCTCCGAGGAACTTCAAACTACACTGCAGCAAATGGCGGCGGGAAATGCCCAGGGATCGATGGGCTAACAGTGGAATTCTACAGGTCATGCTGGGATGCAGTGGGTCCAACACTAGTGGAAGTCTGGAACGAGGTTCTAATGGGAGGAAAACTGGGAAGGGTCATGACACATGGGGTAATTTCAGCTATATTCAAAAAAGGCGATAAAGCTAATATTCGGAATTACCGCCCAATCTCAGTTCTTAATGTTAGCTATAAGATTTTGGCTAAAACTTTAGCACTGAGATTGGGTAAGATCCTCCCCAGGTTGATTGAAAAGGATCAAGGGGCCTTCGTGCAAGGCAGATCAATTTTTATCAACATTCTGACAGCAATAGAATCTCTRGAAGTGATTCGYTCTGAGGAGTTGGATGTGGCAGTGTTACTRCTCGACCTGGAAAAAGCGTATGATCGAGTAGGGTGGTCGTTTGTTCTGACCACATTGCGGAAGATGGGCTTTGGAGACTGTTTCATTCGGTGGGTGATTGCAATGTATACARCCTCCACGTCAGCAGTATTAGTCAACGGTCACCTTTCCAACACCTTCCAACTGTCGAGATCCTTGAGGCAAGGTTGCCCCCTGACCCCGCTCCTGTTTGTTCTTCAACTGGAGGTGCCGCTGAACTGCATTAGGAACCATCCGGATATCAAGGGTATTTYACTCTCCAACGCTSAGAACTRCAASGCGAAGGCCCTCGCTGATGACTTGTTCRTGGTGYCAGAAAACACAKTGTCCTCCTTGGGTGCAYTAAAGACCATTCTGCAAGACTAKTCCCARCTGTCAGAGGCCCAGGTTAACTKGAGCAAGTCGACCTTCATCCTACCCGAACAGTTTTCCATCCAAGTTGAATGGGGAATGCAGAGGGTAGAGACCAATGCTGGGGAAAGGTTTTTGGGAGTACTAGTTGGTCTGCAGATAATGGACGCCGCCCAAGGGTTGATTCTCCAACAGCGTGTGGCAGCCAGGCTAAGTGTTTGGGGGTCCGCTTGGCAGCTTTCCTTATTCGGCAGGGCATTGGTTATCAATGTGGCCCTTTTTTCTTTGATCTGGTTTGTGGGAACGGTGAGAGAGGTGGAAGAAGTGGCTCTTTCAGAAATTAAGAAGCTAGTGGCGCGATTTATCTCTCGAAGGTCGCAATGGCGGAGGGGAGAGAAGATTGGATCCTCTTGGCAGAACGGATCTTAACGAAGGAGTGGCAATTACAGCGCCCGAAGGATGTGTGGGTATGCTTTTTCCTCAAATCCTTCATGAAGAGGAAGTTAAAATCGGAGTTTTGGAACGCGGTGAGGAAGGCACGGCTCAAACACACACCGGAGAACAGAGCCCCACCAAGAACTAAAGAGGAGGTGTTGCAACAACCGTTATTTGAGAATCACTGGATCAGAGATAACGAGGGGAGGGAGTTCTCTGCTGGACCAGAGGCAGGCTCTTTCGGGAGAGCATGGGTAAGGAGAGGTGTATCATTGATTGCAGATCTTTGGTCTGATTTTCTGGGCTCGTGGGATCCCCTGGAAGTTCTGCACAACAAGCTGCTAGGTCTGAGGAGGGTGGAGGAGAACAGAGCCGAGCTATTACTAGCCATTCCGGAAGATTGGTTATCCATATTAGGGCCTGAAGGCGTAGACCCAATGGGGACCTGGTACGTCCCCAGACAAGAGGCAGATACGGTTTGGCGGGTTCAGGAATTGACCAGCTCCGGGTTCAGGAAAATTACTCGATGGGAGGCTCATGCTCACGATGGAACCTTAGTCTGTAAAGGGGAGAATTTGATTCGGCAATGGGACAACCCTCCCCAGGCTAGAATCGTGGAATGGAGAAATGGCAAAGGAGAGGTGAACAAAACACAGTGGGTGGGCAGAGTGCCCTTGAGGGAGCTTCCGATTGATCCTTTGGCTTGGAGCTGGCATGGAAGTAAATCTTCCCCCTCCAACCCAGATGGCCTTAATCTGTCCAACTACACAGTCCAGGAATCGTATTGCTTGGCTCACTTTCCGAAACGCTCCCCAACCTCGGTGGCTATCTCCAGATGGAGTACAGTACTGATGGAGGACCTACAAAATGCAGAAGAAGACTTCATTAAACTCTGGGATCTCCTCTGGGACCTACCTAATCTGAAGCAAGCTGGGATTCTCTGGACGTTGTCCCTATTGGTTACACCTTCGGCAGTCTGGCTGAGAAGTAGAGGTTTAGAGGTCGATTTGGGCTGCACTCGGTGCACTTGGCATTTTGAATCAACCAGACATCTCTGGTGGGAGTGTCCTGCATCCAGGCGTATTTGGCGCTGGTGGCAACAACACTGGGCACAGATGGGAGGGCAACTGATTGACTGGGATGAGAGATGGGTTCTTTTGGGTTTTACTCCAGAGGGGCATACGGGAAGACGAGGTTGGCCTTACATTGCCCATGTGGTAAGGGCAATCATATGCGACGTGATCTGGGCAGACAGGAACCGCTCCAGGTTCCAGCACAGACCATATGCTGACATGGAACTGAAGACAGCTATCAAGAGGGTGTGAGGCAAGCGATTCTGGCAGACTGGAAGAGGAAAGCTAAATGCGGCAAAGCCCCTCGCAGCGAGCTGTGGTGATTCTTGCGGACTTGGGCAATGGGCAACCAGCTTGTGGGCATCCTCCCCCCTCGGAGACTGGTCTTCTCCAAGTGGCTTCAGGATAGATCTTAGGTGTAGAAGGCAGTTCACAGGCTCATTAGGGGACCTGCGCTCTCGGTCAGTAAGGGGGAGGCTAGTGAGGGGGGGCTTCAGACCAGGGCATTCGGTCGTTAGGGACGCAGTGGTCCAAGTAGGTGAGTGTCCTGGAATAAGGAGGTTTTGGCCTCCACTGAGCGGGGTAGCTCGGTAGCCGTGTTAGGCTGTTAGAGTAGTTTAGCTTAGGGGATGAAGGGTATCTAGTAAAAGGTGCAAGTTTGAGAGGTTTTGTTTGGTGATTGAAGGCATAATTTCTGGCATGAATGTAAAAGCTACTGAGGTTGGAGTCATTTACTCTGCGTTAGAATTTAAGTTTTCAGGTTTAGAATGGTAAGTTACCGGTTCCTAATTGGTGCCGTAAAAAGCGAAACTGGCTAATGCTGCCAGACGTCTGACCCGGGTTGAATTGTGGGGTCCCCGGCCCCGATCTTCTCGATTTGGAATATATCAAGAGTTAAAAAAAAAGGAAAAAAAAAAAAAGAAAAAGGGTCGGCAACAATAACTGGGCGGGGTTGAACACAAAAGATTGCATTCCCTTTCCCTCCGGCCGCAGGGGTCTGTTTGAAAGGAAGTGCA
>BFEA01000062.1:4097994-4117577 GCA_003427395.1 Chara braunii
AGGAGGAGTTAGCATAGCGATAGGTTAGAGGCAGCCATAGCTGCCATAGCTGTAATTAGTAGTGTGTGTGTGTGTGTGCTCGAGTGTTAGAGTGATGCGTGTGGGATATCCAGGGTGATCCAGTGTATGTGAACAGCGAGATGTTTGGGCGCTGAAGTCGTCATAGCCATTTGAGAGTGAACTCGTATCTGAAGCCATATCTCTGAGTTTTGAGTGGCCGCATGTCGCCAGTGTGCTGCGTTACTGTTTACATGTGTGAAAAGTGTGTTTGAAAACGAGTCTGATTGCAATGTGGCCTAGTGGACAATTCTGCAGGTACACCCGAAAGCTGTGGTCAGGTTCGTTTGGCCTGCTGAGTGCAAGGGAGGTTAAAGTTCCATTAAACAATCGTATGTTACCTACAAGTGCTGTCAGATACATTCTTGAAAGAGCTGCCGTGGAAATCCAAAGGAAATGAACTGGCTGATAATCGATTGTTTTTTTTTTTTTTTTTTTTTTTTTAAATCCGGGGCCCAGTGCCCAAGGCAATACATTTAATAACTCTCAGGGGCAGACAGGCTGTCCTACTCCACCAGGAGTTGGGACCCCGTCCCCTCGTATCTCTTGTTACATACCCGGTACATATCGGCCTAGCCCTGTCGTATGAAAGTCTGCAGTTCAGGTACGTTCTCGGCGGCTTTGGACAAGCAATCGATTGTTTTCTGCATGAGAGATGAGGAACATAAAAAAAAAAAAAAAAAGAGATGAGAAACAGACGAGATTCTTCTTCCCAAAATAAAGAAAAAAGAAAAAGAAAAGGCATGAAGGCATTTCCAGTTGCGGTTTATCTTGCCAAGTTCTACCTGAAGATTCATTTACATTTGTGCGTTTGGAGAGTGGTGGAGCGAGGCCCCTTTTGTTTCTTCTGCTCCTGCTTCACGGTTCAACAGGACATGTAACCGCTTTTTTTTTTTTTTTTTCCCCTTAGTGCGCCCTGCCAGCAAGACAGGGCAGTCCCTTCTGTTTTTTGTCTGCTGGGTGCCTGTACCTGCCCTTGAAGCGGCTGAAGATGAACGAGACCAACTGCAAAACAAAGATGAAGAGAATAATGGGCGCCCGTTGAACAAGGTGCCTGCCTCGTTTTCCCGGAGACCTGCCGTCTCCAGAAACGTGGCAGGCACCTCTTTCAACGGGCGAGCTCTGACGTTTTTCCATCTGGCAGAGCACCTATTGTTTTTTCGCTTTCTTTTTTTTCCCAGCTTTTTTTTCCACCTCTTTGTCATTGTGCCTGTAGTTCTGTCCGCGCCAGTGTTTCCACTTGTGCAGATGAGCCAGGAAGAAAAGAGCGTTCCATTTGCCCTTTATGCTTGGGCCCACAGGCTTTGTCCCCTGTTGCACTACCAGGCCTTCCCCGACACCCGTGTTCACCGACGCGCATTTGTTTTCCAAGCAGGGAAAGGTACTGGTGGTTTAAACGACCAGTATGTTTCCCTGCCATTTTGTCAGAGTCGCGGCATGCATTCAGCCGCGATTCTTGGGAAGTTCCGGGGTGCTGTTTCGCTGAATATCCATCCAGGCAAAATGGGCCTCGCATGTCACGCGTTTTGCCTGGATGAATGTGCTGCGAAACGGCGCTCCAGTAGAGAGTCGCAGATGCAGGCAGCACACCGCGACTCTGAAAAAATGGCCGGGAAACATACTGGTGGCTTAAACCATGGGTATTGAGGCGAAGGGCACCTGTTAGCAAGAGGGATTGTGTGCTTTGGATTTACTGGCCTGCTTGTGCCTTGTTAAGTTCATTCGTAAATTTATAATGAAAAAAAAAAAAGAACTGTCAGAGGTGCACAGAAGGGTGCCATAGACTGGTGGTCTAACTCTGTGCATAAAATCAGTGTCACATGTGCATTGCAGTGGTGAGATTTTTTATTATTATTATTTTTTTTTCTCGTTCAAATTTCCATTCCTTACTCGATCGGAGGCTGGGCCCGCCGGGGTCCTCTACAATACGCCCCTGGGTCAAACCTGTCTCTTATACACATCTAGATGTGTATAAGAGACAGGAAGGGTGCCATAGACTGGTGGTCTAACTCTGTGCATAAAATCAGTGTCACATGTGCATTGCAGTGGTGAGATTTTTTATTATTATTATTTTTTTTTCTCGTTCAAATTTCCATTCCTTACTCGATCGGAGGCTGGGCCCGCCGGGGTCCTCTACAATACGCCCCTGGGTCAAACAGGTATCTGGAAGCATTATCTAGCTTAGCTTACAGGCTGAAAGGCTGCAGGTCTTTTCTACAGACCCAGAAGCTCCTGGCTGTGTAGTGGTTGGAGTATTATGGTAGATCTGTTTTTAGTAATTTATTTATTTAAATTCACATATTTTCTCGTTCTTCTTTCGTGTGTCAGGACGGGACTTTGCTCCTTGTGCTGCACAATGGCCAGGCTATGTTTGGGTTTTTCGGGCTTCTTTTTCCCCCCCGAATGACTGGCCTGTTTTCTCGTCAGACTTTTATCTATTTGTATTTTTAACTCTGTGCATAACTGTGTGTACAAATCAGGTATAAATTGTATAATGCCTGTGCGCTCTACTCAGGGGGAACATTGTATTGTAGTCGGTCTGGTTTTAGTAAGGGCCTCGTTCCTCAAGTTGCCAAATGTGGAAAATGAGAATGAATCTTCTGGTAGAACATGGGAGGATACAGGGTCACGCTATACATGCGGCGACAACATGCTGCTACAACATTGGAAGATACATTGCCATATTTTTTGTCTTTTGTGCATGTGGTGAGTAGTGGAGCGAGGACAGGACTTCAGAGTGTCCATTTCTCTCCAGTTTTATTTTTCGCATCAGGACAGGACTTCGAAGTTTGCACCATGCTTTGTAAAATGGGCGGCCTGTTTCTTTCTTTCTTTTTCTTTTCTTTTCAATGGCTGACCTGCTCTCTTGTCAGAGTTTTTTCCTAATTTTCGTTTTTTTCAGAGTGTCCATTTCTAGAATTTTTGTCCTTTTGGGAGATTCATTAAGCCACCAGTACTTGGCCCCGCTATCAAGTCCGAGCCTCGAGCGACCGGTATGTTGAGCCTGCCAAGCCTGGCAGTACCAGTAGCTGGACGGGCCAAGGCTGGGGGGACCAGTTGGAAACCAAAAACAGCAAAAAAAAAAAACAACAACAATGCTGGGGTCGTGAATGCAGATGGATGCATTCTCCCGAGTGCTAGTGTGAGCACGTCGCAGTTTGGGTCTATCAGCCGCGTGGCGTTTTTGTCAGAATCCAAAAGTAAAATAAGGAAAAAAGAAACGAAGAAACCAATCTCAAAAAAAAAAAAAAAAAAAAGAAACATGAATTTGGCACTGAACTTAGTTAGATACATTTGTCTGTGTGTAAGTGTGAGTATGCCCTCAACGAGGGCTGTTTTGGCACTGAACTTAGTTAGATACATTTGTCTGTGTGTAAGTGTGAGTATGCCCTCAACGAGGGCTGTTCAGTAGATCACGGGATATGCCCTGCCTCTCTGGCAGGGGAATCTAAGAAAAATGAAAAAAAAAAACAAAAGCAGAAAAAAACGACATCCAGAATCTAACTGCAATACTAGTCAGAAGCATTCCACTGAAACGGTTTTCACCTTTGCAGAAGCTGATGCAGATCCCAGGGTTTGATCCCTAGACCTTACCTGCACCCGTGTACAGTATCGAGTAGACCCCTGTGTGTTTTGAACCCGCGACCTGTGTTTTAGTAGTGACTGTTCTTTGTCGTAGGTCCCTGTAGTTGTAGGGATCCGATCTGTAGATCTGTCAAGTAGAGGTCACAGTTGTGTAGAATTCGAAACCGCTAGGCCAGAGGTCTGTAGGTAAGTCGTAAGTCCAACTGCGTCCAGTCCGCAGTGCGACTGCCTCAAGTCGGCAGTGCAACCCCGTGCAGTCAGCGGTACCGGTCCCAGTCAGTCGCAGTCCAGTCAAGCAAGTACTGTGTGGGACTGTGTGCACCAAGGGCCTGGAGGAAAGCGGCAGACCAGGGACCAACAGAAGTATAAATCAAGAGGCAGTGTTCAACATTTCATTCATTCGCTGCATAAGCCATGCGGAAGTGCTGCCCTAGGGTCTTGTGCGAGGTGGTCTGCAGGGAGCCCGAAGTCGAAGTGGGCTGGAAGAAGACAGCATAGCCATAGTCAGTAGTTGAGCGGCCATAGCTGCTGTAGGTAGAAGAGAGGTGTTAGTATGTGTACGTGTGTGGGCTATTCAGGGTGATCCAGAATTGAGTGAGTGCGAACAGTGGTGTTGGAACAATATCAAGAGTTGGGATGTACAGGCGCTGATGCGCCATAGCCTGTCGAAGCAAGTCTGCATCCAAACTGTGTTCTCGATTTCCATATCTCCGAGTTTTGAGTGGGCGTTGTGCGCCAGTGTGAATCGCCATTTGTTTGCATGTATGTGAAGCGAAGAAGAAAGAGAGTCTGATTGCATTGGTATCGGAGCTGGTCCCCGTTACTCCACGCGCCATTGCCGTTGTTAATAGCCAGGCGCCATAGCTGTAGCTGCGCCAACGAAGGAGGGTGGTCCACCATAGCCGCGCCGAAGGAGGGTGCCATGAACCTGCACAGAAGACAACGACGAAGAGCGAGCGCGCGCGCGCGCGAGAGAGAGAGAGAGAGAGAGAGAGAGAGAGAGAGGAGAGGTACAAGATTGTTGTGCGGTGGCGTCCATATCCGTCGAGCTCGAACACAGAGAAGAAGTATAAAGAAGAGAGAGAAGGGACGAAGAGAGGAGAAGAAGCTGAAAGAAGTAGAAGAAGAAGAAGAAGATGAAATACCCCTAAGGAGGACTGTGTTACATGCCCAGGTGGGCGATGTACATATAAACCGAGGATCCGCAATGTGATAAAAAGGACTGAATGGACAATGCAGTGTAAGTGGAATCTCAACAAGCAATGTGCATTCTGATACATACAACATGGTGCTTTATAGCGCAGGGAAGACTTTAGATACAAGTCCTGACCTGACCGGGACTGACCTCTTTCACGTAGTACAAGATAGCGAAGCGGAATGCTAGAATACTAATGACTAGCCCAATCAATGTTTCAACGCAAACCAAACATACCTCATGCTCATCACAAGGTGTGAAGGGGCCTGGCGCCATACACAGAAAAGAGGCGCCAGGTCCAGACATACACAAACGAAGAGGAGGGGATCAGACGAAGAAGAGGAAGGGGGAGATGGGAAAGTCGTCAACACCAAGTCTCGTTACAAGTCCAAATAATCCCTTTTCAAAATGTCTGAAGTCCATTGTCGAGTTTGGATCCAAATGTCACCAAGCTCTCTCTCTCTCCCTCGTAGTCTGCTGATGTGAAGTCAGATAGCGAGAGGGTGAGAAGGAGATGGTGGACTAAGCAGAGGAAGAAGAAGAACTCCCTCTCTCATGTGCCAGGTACTAACCTATGAAGATGGCATTGTGCTGCAGGTACCTCGAAGACGAAGCTGGAGCAATGGAGCTGCAGGCAAGTCCCTCTGGCCTCCGCCCAATCTCTCTCTCTTTCTCTAGTACTACTCTAGCTGCTATGGCGCCCAACGCTGAAGACTACAGCTAACGCTACTAGTGCCCAACGCTGAAGACTACTGCTAACGCTGCTACTACTCCTGCAGCGCTCCTTCAGAGTGCTGCTGCCGAATCCTGAAGACTACTGACTGCCTCCTGCCTCCCCGTGAAGTGCATGGGAAGTCCCTATGTACTACCTCGGCCTGCCTCCTGACTGCCTCCGACTGCCTGCAGTYGCAGGGCGGGCAGTCCAGGAGGCTGCTCTTGCCAATGCCAAACTGAGCCAGGGTCTGGCGCTGCAGCTGTCGTGGGAACAGGCCAAAAATAGCCTGTTCCTAAAACCCTGGTTTGGTGCCTGAGTTTCAGGGCAGGTCGGTCTGATGAAAGATCGAAAATGGCCCTTCGTTTCAGGCTAAAAAGGCTACTGCCATTTTTAGTCTGAAACGACACAGGGTCTGTAGGCCCCTGTTTTCCAGGCTTTCAAGCTGAACAGACACGGGGCCTGTAGGCCTTGGTTTTCAGTCTTTCAGCCTGAATTTCAGGCTTTCAGCTCGAGGGACGCAAGGCCTGGAAAATGGCCCTCGTGTGTAGGCGGAGCATGTAACACCTGTGAGGAGAGAGGAAAGAGGGGAATCCAGTGGGGCTAGTGAAGATGAGAAGAAACTGGAGAAGATGGTGACGGAGTGGGTGGCTAACTTATCCCTAGGGGAAAATGAGGAAGCATTGATGTACATCCCCCAGGATGAGAGGGATGCTGTTGTGGCAGAGATAAAGGTCCTGACTGACCCGTTAGAGCAACAGGCCCTAGAAGAGAAAAAAAGAATGGAATGGAAACTGCGACTAAGGAGGCAGAGAACGAGGCACGTAGCGGCGGCCACCGAGTTAGAGAAAGAATTGGCTGCCGTAGCAGAACAACATTCTAATGCGTTGACACAAGGGGACTTGCAGAGCAAGGTGGATGCGATTGCAAAAAGTGTAGATGTGCTTATTCGCGTCCAACAGGAACAAATGCATTTCTCGAGTGGCCGTGACATAGCCGTACAGTCTATCCGTGTAGGCTTTAGAGACTTTGCCGACGATATGATGATGCGGATGGGCTCTGAAATGCAGGCTCGTATGAAGAACGCAAAACAATTCTGTGTTGGCGCCATAGAGGGCGCCAAGCTTGCAGTCCCAAAGGAGGAGGAGGCACGCCCGCGTAGGGAACGAGTAAAGGTAAAGTTTCCTGACGCCTACAACGGGAAACAGGGGGAAGACTTTGATAATTGGGAAGCCAATATCAATTCCTACGTGCACCTCCAGGATATTATTCCTGAGTAACAAGTTCTAGTTGCATTCCATGCACTTAGAGACTAAGCGTCTAGCTTCGCCAAGTCGTTAGCTCGTGCCGCGAAGTGTGATAATGATATGGTGGCATATTCCACCATCTCTCCCCTCAACGAATTCCAAAAGTTACTTCGCGAACGTTTTGCGGGTGTGACTAAGGGCATTGAAGCTTCACACACGACAGTGGAAGAGTGCAAGGGCACTCAAGGGGCCCATGGATGAGCTTGTAGCGGTCCCAAATCACGGGGTCACTGAGTCACAACTGGTTCAGTTATTTTATCGTGCGATGCCCGAAAGTTTGCACGAACACTTCTATGACAAGTCGCGAGAACAGGGTATGACTTATGATAAGTTAAGTCACGACGTTGTTGCATATGAGGCCCAGGCCACGCCAGTGAAAGCCTTTTGGCACATAGATTTTGAGAAGGGCAAGAAGTGGAAGGGCCGAACCATTTGAGGGCAGGTTAAGGGGAAAGATAGCTTGATCCTGACTTTGGACGAAGGAGGAATGGAGGAGGTCCCGTATAGTAAGATAGAGTGGGGCCTCGAGGAGGAGGACAAAAGTGTAGGGCAGGGGAGGTCCTATGCTGCTGTCGCGGCTGGAGGGAGGCTGCAAGGAAGAAGAGGAAGCCGGGGCCAAGGGGGCCGGGTCTCAAGTGGTCGAGGACAGGATGATCAGGGGGTTGGCGGCAGGGGAAACCGCCAAGAGGGAGGCAGGGGTCAAGGTGCCCCGCAAAGCCGTCCACGTTCCAATCGGTCACCTTATAGGAGGGGTGGACGACACCCTGGCTTGCCACAAGGCATTGGGAAGATCTTGGTCTCGAACAAAAAGTATGGCAGAAAAGGATAGACCAGGATCAATGCATTTACTGAGGTGATCCAGGCCACATTATCAAATAATGCCCAAAGTCTGCACAGGCAGCAAAAGGCAACCGCTGGTAGGGGTCACAACTGCCCTTACCCCTAGACCATGCGGAGAAGAGTGCGTGCACCATAAAAAATCTCCCAACCCGCATGTGTCTATGGCAGAGGTTATGTGGAGAAGAGTGCGTGCACCATAGAGAATCTCCCAACCCACATGTGTCTATGGCAGAGGTTGCTGGCCAGTCTCTCTAGGCACTTCCCTCACAGGCATGGCAGAAGAATTGAAGGAGAGGATGCCTGCCTGGGCCAAGATGAAGAAGGATGAAAAAGGACAGCTAGTACTAGTAGATGTAGAGATTTTTAGAGGCAGAGTAGGGGCCCTTATAAACAATGGGGCTACCCGTAGTTATATTAGTAGTAAAGCGCTACAGAAGCCGAAGCTGAACCTAAAGGTTCGAAAGTTAAGAGGAACCTATAGTTAGCATCCTCGTAGACAACCGCACAATGCAAGTCGAGGATTCCGTCGAGGGAGTCCAGGCTTATTTCTGCCTAGAGAAAGATGGGAAGGTAGAAAAAGTTCTCCATTCCCTGACTCTCTTCGTCGAAGACAACCTCCGTTTGATGTAGTCCTAGGAATGGATTGGGGAGAGAAAGCAGGGGCCACACTTCATTTGAGAGAGCATGAGTGTAGGCTCCCTAGCTGCCCGCCTGTTTCATGTGTTTGTTGCCTAAGTTAGGCCTATCACTGAGCCTAAGACCAAAGAGTTCATAGACCCTCATATTGCCAAGTTGCTGGAGGAGTATGCAGATCTGTCTGAGCCGCCTACAGGAGTAGTACAATGGCTGATCCAACATCGAATTGAGATAGAACCTGGCAGTAGAACTCCCAAAGGAGCGGTGTATAAGATGTCCCCAAGGGAGTTCGAGGAGCTGCGAAAGCAGTTAGACGAGCTCCTTGAGAAGGGTTGGATTAGGCCCAGTTCGTTTCCGTTTGGAGCGCCTGTTCTGTTTGCCCCAAAAAGGAGAGAGAGTTGAGAATGTGTATAGACTATAGGGGTCTCAATGCCATCACCCTGAAGAACGCAAAACCACTGCCTCAAATAGATGATCTGTTGGATCGAGTGCAGGGCTGCAGATTCTTCTCTAAGATAGATTTGAAGTCAAGCTATCATCAGATAGAGGTCCATCCTGATGATCAGCACAAGATTGCGTTCAAGACCAGATATGGGCACTATGAGTTTATAGTGATGCCCTTTGGACTAACCAACGCGCCAACTACGTTTCAGCGCTGTATGAATGACTTGTTTAGGCCGTGGTTCGATAGATTTGTAGTTGTATATCTAGATGACATCTTAGTATTTAGTAAGACCCTCTAGGAGCATGAAGGCCATCTAAGGCAGGTCTTGGGGAAGCTGAGAGAAGCTAACTTCAAGATCAATGCGAAGAAGTGCGAGTGGGCCAAGACACAGGTTTTATACTTGGGCCACGTCCTAGATGGAGATGGCATAAAGCTTGAGGACAGTAAGATAGCAGCGATTAGAGGTTGCCCGATTCCCCGCACGCTGACAGAGTTGCGGTCGTTCTTAGGATTGGCAAACTATTATAGAAAATTCGTTAGGAACTCCACCACCGTCGCTGCTCCCCTTCGCAGGTTGCTAAAGAAAGAGGCAATTTGGAAGTGGGATAAAGACTGTACAGCGGCCTTGAAGAAGTTAAAGCGGACCTTAATAGAGTGCCCTGTCCTTAAGGTAGCCGATCCATCATTGCCATTCGTCGTCACCACTGATGCAAGTCAATATGGCATAGGTGTTGTTCTACAGCAAGCCGATGGTAATGGATACAGACCCGTAGAGTTCATGTCTGCTAGAATGCCTTCAGAAAAGGTAGCGATATCCCGTAGAGTTTATGTCTGCTAGAATGCCTTCAGAAAAGGTAGCGGAATCCACCTACGAGAGGGAACTCTACGCTCTCAGGCAAGCGTTAGACCACTGGAAGCATTACTTGCTTGGGAGGCACTTAAAAGTGTATTCAGACCACGAGACACTACGGTGGCTGAAAACAGAGGCTAAGATGATACCAAAGCTAACTAGGTGGGCCGCAGAGATAGATCGGCATGATTTTGAGCTCAAGCCAGTTAAGGGGAACTACAATGTAGTTGCAGACGCTCTGAGTAGGAGATTAGACCATTTTGGAGCGATAGTGCACTATTTGGATATAGGGAGAGGCCTGCAAGAGAGCCCTATCTATAGCGACCTCCTCAAGAGAGTTAAGGAGGCACCAAAATCAGAACCAAATTACCGCACTACAAACGACTTCTTATTTGAGAAGACTAATGTTGTAGACTCTTATGCGTTCCCAATAGCGAAGAGATGTGAAGTTTGATCTTAGGGGAATGCCATGATACGGAGGGGCATTTTGGTTGGCAGAAGACATTAGCCAACCTCATGCGTGCGTATACCTGGCCTGGTATGCAGGCCGACTGCATAGATTACGTATGCAGTTGCATAGAATACGTACGCAGTGGCAAAGTATGTCAAAGGAATAAAACTACTACGCGAGCCCCTCTAGGTCTTCTCAGACCATTGCCTATCCCCGAAGGACCCGAAGATTCAGTGTCTATAGATTTCATGGACGCTGGTGTCAAAAGTAGACATGGCAAGAGTCAAGTCATGGTCGTAGTAGATAGGTTTAGCAAGTACGCCATTTTTGTTCCTTTGCCCTCTGAGGCACGTGTAGAGTTCGTGATACGAAAGTTTTTCGACCATTGGGTCAGTGAACATGGGCTACCATTGTCTATAGTTAGTGACAAGGACACCCAGTTCATTAGTCAGAACTAGCAAGAATTAATGAAAGTCTACGGATCAAAACTGTTAATGTCGTCTGGCCATAGACCAACGGACAGACCGAACAGATGAACAAAGTCCTACAACAAGTTCTGAGAATGTACATTAGACCTGACCAACTAGACTAGGATGAGATGCTCCCAAAGGTAGCCAGTTCGTACAACAATAGCGTGCACTTAGCCGCTTGTCGCACTCCCAATGAGCTACACAAGTCTTTTAAACCACGCAGACCGTTTGAAGGACTTAACCGGGATCAGATTCAGAGGCTACCGCTCGGTACCAAGGAATTTGCGATACAACATGAGAAAGAGATTGCTACAGTGGTTGAGAACCTTAGAAAGGCCCAGCACAGAATGATAGAACAAGCCAACAAACATCGTCGCCCTTCACAGTTCCAAGTCGGCGACTTAGTCCGGGTCAAGTCAAAAGAATTTGCTCCTGAGGAGAATATCTCACAAAGGTTGTTACCTGCTTATAGAGGACCGTGGCCAGTCCTAGAAGTCAAGGGTGGAGAGGATGGACCATCCTACACGATAGAGATTCCAGCACACCTCCACACCTACCAAGTTTTCCATGCATTGAAGTTCTTGCCTTGTACTACGAGTCAATGGCTCCCATCACGAAGGTCTATGATTCCTCCGGATATGGATGGGAGGTACGACATTGATGGCATAGTAGGTGAGGATGTCTTCAGAACAGGAGGTAGAGGTCGTCCACAGAAACAGTACAAAGTCAGATTCTCTTAGCAAGAACCTGAAGATGACCGCTGGTTCACTAGAACAGAACTTCTAGAGACAGCTCCCAATATAGTCCGAGCCTATGAGAGAGATAAGAAGGGTAAAGGTTCTGCCTTGGACTGAAGTATTCTCAAAGGACCTCGAATTTAGGCCAGCGGGAGAGAAATGGTTTTCACCTTTGCAGAAGCTGATGCAGATCCCAGGGTTTGATCCCTAGACCTTACCTGCACCCGTGTACAGTATCGAGTAGATCCCTGTGTGTTTTGAACCCGCGACCTGTGTTTTAGTAGTGACTGTTCTTTGTCGTAGGTCCCTGTCGTTGTAGGGATCCGATCTGTAGATCTGTCAAGTAGAGGTCACAATTGTGTAGAATTCGAAACTGCTAGGCTAGAGGTCTGTAGGTAAGTCGTAAGTCCAACTGCGTCGAGTCCGCAGTGCGACTGCCTGACAGTGCAACCTCGTGTAGTCAGCGGTACCGGTCCCAGTCAGTCGCAGTCCAGTCAAGCAAGTACCGTGTGGGACTGTGTGCATGGCAGACCAGCGACCAACAGAAGCATAAATCAAGAGGCAGGGTTCAGCATTTCGTTCATTCGGTGCATAAGCCATGCGGAAGCGCTGCCCCAGCGTCTTGTGCGAGGTGGTCTGCAGGGAGCCTGAAGTCGAAGTGGGCTGGAAGTAGACCGCATAGCCATAGTTAGTAGTTGAGCGGCCATAGCTGCTGTAGGTAGAAGAGAGGTGTTAGTATGTGTACGTGTGTGGGGTATTCAGGGTGATCCAGAGTTGAGTGAGTGTGAACAGTGGTGTTGGAACAGTATCAAGAGTTGGGATGTACAGGCGCTGATGCACCATGCGCCATAGCCTGTCGAAGCAAGTTTGCGTCCGAACTGTGTTCTCGATTTCCATATCTCTGAGTTTTGAGTGGGCGCTGTGCGCCAGTGTGAATCACCATCTGTTTGCATGTATGTGAAGCGAAGAAGAAAGCGAATCTGATTGCACCACCAGGAACCTATGGGACCACGACCCGCCCAACTTAGAAAAGTAGTTTTGTTTTTTCCTTTGGTTTTTGCTTTTCTACGTCGCAATTCTCACCGACCAGCCGTTCATGTGAATGACACCCCCCAAATGCGGCGTGTTAATGGGACATGCCCGCGGCCCATAGCTGGGCCAAGTACTGGTGGCTTAATGATGAAAAAATGCAGAGGGGAGAATAGCATGGTTTTGGCCCCAAGGGGGGGGGCCTAATGACCTCCCGGACGCGCTACTCACCAATTTTGAAGTGGTGTCCATCTTTACACTCCCAAGGCACCACCAGTACAACCCCCACCTCGTCTGAAACTTGCAGCCGTAAGAGAGAATAACATGGTTTCTGCCGCCCAAGGGGGGATCCGCGGTGTGCGCAAAAAAGAAGAAGAAAAAAGCAGCAGTGTGGATCTTTTCCTTTTCAGGGCACCGGTACGAGCCCTGCGCCTATGAAACTTGCGACTGTATACATAGGCACCAAGCTTTTGATGTGCGCACCAGGGTCTGAATCATTTTGGTCCGAAAAAGTTAACCTTTAGTATTTACAAGCCTCCAAGGCACTTTTCTCCGGGGCTGGAAATGCTCTGCGTGCCAACGTAAAAATGAAACGACACGGGCACTTTTCTCCGGGGCTGGAAATGCTCTGCGTGCCAACGTAAAAATGAAACGGCACGGGCCCCAAAAGTTCCTGCAGCATGCAAGCCGCAACTTTGGAAAAATGCCAGGGAAACGGACTGGTGGTTCAAACCACAAGTACACGGCCCCAGCCTTGCAGTCCGAAACTTGTCGCCAAAAGAAAACAAGGCCGAAACGTCAAACACTGGGCCCGCTGTTGATAAATTCGAACGGCAGCCCCATTTTCGTTTCGCACCTCTAGAATTTGATGTCTCAGACCCGCGGGCCAGGTGGCCATGGACTTGTGGTTTAAGGATCGGCAATTTGGGGTATGCCAAATTTGCGCTGTAAACGACCAGTCCGCCCAACGATCGAGAATGACACTCCTTTGAGTGAGCTGCGATGTGGGCCCTTGTGGGGGGTTTCGGTTTACCGGCCCTGGGCGGTCGGAACTGAAAGTAGAAGTTTCACCGCCGCATGGTAAGAATAGAACCCTGCCCTCGCTTTGACCAGATCAAGGGCAACAATAGAGAGTTGCCTTGCTGTACCACTTGCCCAGTGTGAAAACTGATGAGTGTACCACTTGCCAAATTTAATGGGAAAGTAC
Organism: Chara braunii; assembly: GCA_003427395.1. Lineage (NCBI taxonomy): Eukaryota > Viridiplantae > Streptophyta > Charophyceae > Charales > Characeae > Chara > Chara braunii. The sequence goes on from BFEA01000062.1 coordinate 4,111,516, forward strand.
ACTCTCCACTGTTCAGAATTGGTGAGTGGTGCAGAGAGGCTCAGAGTCCCGAACACGAATGAACTACCTTCTTCATCCGCATATAACATACGGTCATTATTGCTGTATTTAGACTGAAAGATACCCCAAATACAGCTATGATGACTGTATGTTGTATTCGGGTGAAGAAGGTAGTCTGCAACTAAAAGTCCCTGATACCTTTCTCGGCCGTTCGGCTAAGGTCAACTCTCTGCGTGTGCGTGTGTGTGTGTGTGTGTGTGTGTGTGTGTGTGTGTGTGTGTGTGTGTGTGTGTGNNNGAGAGAGAGAGAGAGAGAGAGAGAGAGAGAGAGAGAGAGAGAGAGAGAGAGAGAGAGGATCTCTTGATTAGTTTACTATCTGATCCATGGTCCATTGGGGAAAAAAGGGAAAAAGAAAAACTTCCAGACACCTTTGCCACATCCAGATTGAAGAGAGCCAAAAGAGTGTTCAACTGAACTCCCGGGCTTGAGTAGCTCCTTTTTTTTTTTTTTTTTTTTTTGTTTGTTGAGCAGCTCTCTGTTACAATCCTGGCTATCGTGCAGTGCAACAACTCAAAGAAAGAAAGACAATGCCATTGAGTTTCAGCTGAAATGAAAGAACTCGGAAAGAGAAATAGACAAAGGAAGAGGAAGAAATAAGAAAAGAAGAAGAAGAAGACGATGAACACCAGCAAAGACCAATGTCAGTTCCCCTTCTCTCGCCACCTTCTCCCACCCACTAAACACACTTGCACGCGAAGAGCTGTGCAGTGCCGAACAATTATGTGTGTTTCGTCCTGTCGGACTCATCAGTGGCCAGACACGCCTGAAAATAAGAGACACGGTCGCATCGATGGCAGTACGCGACTCGGGGTAACCCAATGCTCTTCCACAACCATGGACTCTACGACGCTCTCGCAAGAAGGACACACTCCTTTTTGATGGTGTCCCGCAGGTCGTTCGCCTGTACAAATAGCTGCGTCCCTTAGAGCCGAGGACACAGCTGCAGCGGTGGTGTGGACATCTGCAGCATTGGGGTTAAGTGGCAAGGAAAGAGGGTTGGGCACTTGGGCCTGCTGCAGATGTGCAATTTTCTGCAGCTGGTTGCGCTACTCTTTAGCCATCTTTTCTTATGGTGTCGCGCAGGTCGTTTTCGAAACGGCCGCCTCTTTGCCTGACACGGAAGTCCAACCACCGAGGGTCAGGAACATCATCAAGGAGGTGAACTTCAATCAGTGCTCACACATAGGTGACACATTGTGGTTGGACTTCCATGTCAGGCAAAGAGGCGACCGTTTTAAAAATGGCCTCAAGGGCAGCAAGAGTTTCTGTCCTCTTGTTTCCTTTACTGCGAGCTCCTTCCTCAAGGCCTTAGAGCTGTCGGTTGCTCTGAGGTCATTGCCATTGCTATGTTAGTCCCACTGCCAAAAGAACTCTCAACGGCAGTGGGTAGACCGGAAAAGGTTCAATTAGTCTCTCAAGGTGAGGGTTCTCTCTCTTTCTTTGGACAAACACTTATTTTCCCAATCCCTACTCTTGCAAGAATGGTTCTCTCTTTTTCCCTCCTCTCTCCCGCTCTCTCTCTTTTCGAGATTGTGTTTCTATGGGCATCAAGATAAATGAAGAATCAGATAAGCACAAGACCAAAGGATAGAACTAGCAGCGATTTCATTTGGACTGGAGAATTGCTAACAAAACGGGGAAAAAAGTAATAACCGAGGTCTGATCGAACGACCCGGTCCGTTGAGATTACGCATGAGATCCGCTCTTACCTAATCTAACACAGTTCAGAAAAAAAAGCAGATGGATCAGACTTAGGAAATGATACGGATGAGGTAATGGAGATGTAAGGCAGTAGCGACCAAGTACCGAGCCTAGTGTCAGGATTTGCAGAGAACACAGTCAAGATCCACTTGAAAGTGAATGTTTAATGGTAGGGTGCCTTCACTCGCCAGCAAGTCAGAGCACTGCCTGATGCGCACTAGAAAAGGTACCAAGCAAGTTCCTTTCTCACTGGCCACGGTCCCACTGGGTACGCATGCCCCCAGGTAGGCCAGCAACTCTGGCCTCTTCCCAAAGGGGAGGAGCCTTTACTCTGGGAGGAAGGAGAACCAAGCTATGCATCCCAATTCTAGCTCTGAAGTACCAAAAAGAAAAGACAAGCACAGATGGTCCTTACTTAATTACAACCAATTTCATAATGAAAAGATAATTGAAAGCACTGCAGAAGGATAAGCTGTGCTAATCAAGATATTTGCATCCATCCATCCATCAGGTGAGAGAGCAGTCCACAAATGCGTCCATATCAGCCAAGAGCACAGAGAAGTCCAGCATACCCCCATGCACTCACCCGTAGGCGTCCCCCAGTTACACGGCACTTACCTGTGTGGCCCGAACTCTTGAGATGAAGAGTAACTCACCCGTACTCCTGACCAGATTAGCAAAGTCTAGGAAGGACTACTCTACACCAATGTACACCACTGTGTCCCACGCTGATGTTGAAGACCAATCAGCAACTTGAAGTTGTAGCGCACAGTCATGCCACTTCACCACTAAGTTCGCCTCTTGGAGAGAAGCCCAAAGCTCGCTCGATGTTTTCCCCAAGCTTAGAGTCTAGGCATGAGTCACCGCTCACTCTCTCCTCCCACAATACACCTCACACTGACAATTCCTGTGTCTCGCCACGCCATACGTCCACTCGGTCGACCTGGTCAGGGTCGACGTTAAACTTTTGTTCCATTTGTTCACATAAGACTGCTTGCACGGTTTGTTTGCAATTTGGTGCTCTGCGTGTCATCATATCATTTATACATGATTCTCCAATCATTTGCGTACTTGAACGCAAACTAGTACTACGTAATTCATGTTGTTTCAAGAACTCTGACAGCAGAGCCTCTTGAGAACCGAGTTGTTGTAATTCCGAAACAACAGATTCGCTTCTCTGCAAGCCCTGAACGAGGTGGGGGCAGGTCCCGCTTACCTCGCCACCCCACTTCTACACTAATGTACACCACTGTGTCCCACATTGATGTTGAAGACCAATCAGCAACTTGAAGTCGTAGCACGCAGTCGTGCCCCTTCACCACTAAGTTCGCCTCTTGGAGATAAGCCCAAAACTCGCTCGATGTTTTCCCCAAGCGTAGAGTCTAGGCGTGAGTCACCGCTCACTCTCTCCTCCTACAATACACCTCACACTGACAATTCCTGTGTCTCGCCATGCCATACAACCACTCGGTCGACCTGGTCAGGGTCGATGTCGATCCTGCAAGCCCTGAACAAGGTGGGGGCAGCAATGAAAGAATGAACCAGAACCAATGTACGAATCCTCCCCCTTACTGTCAGCCACTTAAGAAGTCCACCATAGCCATCTCATACACCTTCCTCCTACTTGGTCGAGCAAGTGGCTGAAGCTCCGATGTTCCAAGGACAATGCAAAGCTGATGTGTCCCTCCTACTTTGGCCGCCAAGCCTAGCGCTATCCCTGTGATACCCCACTTCTTTACTAACCAACCCTAATCCAAGATTATTTTGCCCTAATCAACTCGAATTAGGGTTAGGGCAACAAGACATCCTCTCGCTGTACTGCTCCGACACCAGTTGTTACAATCCTTGAATCCTGGCTATCTTGCAGTGGAACAACCCAAAGAAAGACAATGCCGTTCAGGTGCAACCGAAATGAAAGAACTGGAGAGAGTAGGAGACAAAGGAAGAAGAAGAAGATGAACACCAGCAAAGACCAATGTCAATCCCCCTTCTCTTGCCACCATCTGCAACCTCCAGTTACTCCCCCAGCTTCTTCTTAACAATAATAATATAATAACAACTTCTTCTTAACAATAATAATATAATAATAATAATAATAACAATGAAAGAATGAACCAGAACCATTGCACGAATCCTCCCTCTTACTGCCAGCCACTTAAGAAGTCCACCAAAGCCATCTCATACACCTTCCTCCCACTTGGTCGAGCAAGTGGCTGAAGCTCCGGTGCTCCAAGGACAATGCAAAGCTTATGTGTCCCTCCTACTTTGGCCGCCAAGCCTAGTGCTATCCCTGAAGTCTTCCTTGTAGGTGCCAAGCCCAACTGAGGCCTTTCAGGTGCAGCTCCAACCAAGATCCCACACCCCAAAGATCGACCGTGCACGTGTCAATGATCCTTCCGCAGGTTCAGGTACGGTAGCTTCTCCTTCCTATAGATGACAAGGACCAAAGGGTTCAATGAAAAGGCGGGGTGGACAAGGGGTGAGAAGAGTGTTGAGGTAAGCTTCCAGATTTCGGGGTGGCCTACCGTGCTGTTCTGAGGAGCCCCACCATTTCATGTCTACCCCTAGAGGCCACTCGCCAGAGAGACCTTGTGAAAGTAAGTAGACAATGGATCAGTGAGCAACTGTAATCGCCATCATCTTGGTCTGAGGGGCGATTACGTATGGCACTCACTCTTTCTTTTCTTTTCATTTCTTCGAGCCTCAATAGGACTAAGATAGAGTCCTTAATGCTGGCAAGGCTCTGTGTATTGTGTGCGGAGCTACCATCCCTTCTGGCAAGAAGAAATAAGAATAGAAGAAGAAGAAGAAGAAGAAGATGATGATGAACACTATCAAAGACCAATGGCAGTCCCCCTTCCCTCGCCACTATCTCTGACCTCCAATTACTTTATATGTGTGTGTCATCCTTTGCAAAGAGGCTACACTACCCTTCTTTGTAGAGCTCCAATCCCCGCCGTTCTCAGTTCCAATCAAATTGCCCCCCCACCCCTCCGAGTTCCAATCAAATTGCCTCCCTCCGAAAGTGCCAATTGAACTCCCCCCTCACTGCGCCACCCCCTTGTGAAGCGTTTATGCTGATCAAATCTTGACCATTCCAATGCTAACAGATGTTCCTCCCGACTCCCGAGGTTCATACCGTTCCAATTTTGACAGATGTTCTGAGGGACATGTCTGATTTGAAGCAACCATGGTTTGAGACAGTGGGGAGGAACCGGCATGTGAGAACACGAAGATTGGGAGCGGCCAGAACTCCTTGAAGACCATGCATTAGTACCAAACAGTCTCCCCTATCAATCTGTCACTAGCTCTCTATACAATTTCCCTGGCCTATCCTATTAAACCCTAGCCGACTACCTTCTTCGGCTGAATACAACGTATGGTCATTATTGCTGTATTTGGATTACCTGTCCGTCTAAATACAGGAATAATGAGCGTAATGTTCTGAGTGGGCGAAGAAGGTAGCTCTCACTCTATCACTCGCTCCTCTTGCCAGATGACCACTGCAGAGTCTGATCACATAGGTGCTCTCCTGCTGACCACCAGATATGTATCCGCCTGTCCCCACCGCCTTGTTTCCTCTCCCAAGTACCTCCTCCCAACCTAGGCACCCTTATCTCTGCAGTGCCCCCCCTCCTTGGCTATAGTGTGAGTGTGCCCTTAGTGGTTCTCATATGGAACATTCTGGAAGGGGGATGAGTTGAATTGAGAAGCACCTCTGACTCATAAAGCATTGCTGGATGTTGACTTCCACGTACAGTGAGAGCATTTATTGAATTGACAAGTGCCTTTTTGACTGAATCTGGCCTTCATTGTTGTCGGAGTGCATCTGGGAAAATTATTTGTGTGAGTATGCCCTAATAAAGCAAGGTGCGCGTTCGACTCTGGGGTGGATGACTGGGGTTGGGGGAAAGCCTTGCGCAGAAGGAGAAGATTGTGTCTCTCTGTGTCTGATGTTTTTGTCATTTACTATAGTATATAGAGTGATGGGTTCATTGTGGTTGATTTTGTTTGTTGCAGTTCTTCAAACCTGGACATGCAAAGAATGGATTCGGGTGGAGGCGAGGCCATCGATCAGGTGGGATAATTTCTGTGGGCCCTTTGTACAATGCACGCCACGTAAATCTTTGATCTCCTTTCCATACAGTGATTTACGTGTGGCTACTTTTTCACTGTAAGGGATTATTGAACGTCAGGACTTCTGCCAGATATTCAGTTTCCAACGTGCTCTCGTGTTTGTTTCCAATGTCCTCTCTTGTTTGTGTATGTGCAGTGCATGTTGGTCGTGTATGTGCACTTTG
>BFEA01000062.1:4117734-4130687 GCA_003427395.1 Chara braunii
GAGAGAGAGAGAGAGAGAGAGAGAGAGAGAGAGAGAGAGAGAGAGAGAGAGAGAGAGAGAGAGAGAGAGCAATTACCGAAAAACATTGAAGTGCTGGGTTGAATTGTTGATGTTCTATTACAATTTCGAAACATACCGTACAAGTCCGTGGCAAGTGGAATGATACCGAGAAACGGAGCATGGCCGCTGTGTGATGATGGCATGCACTAGCAAATGAAGAAACGGACCAAGTTTCTTGATCTAAAACAAACAAAGAAACATATCTTCTGTTCCCAGCACGTGTTGCTCAACAGTACACAATGCGACCAATATGTAGCTGTTCATGAAAAGGTCATGAGCTGGTTTCCTCATGATGAGTCCGATCAGATGATTACAGTAATGTCAGAGGGTTCCCCCTTGGAAGAAATAGCAATAACAACAACAAGAAAACAAACGTAGCATTTGTCCTGCGAAGTTTTCGAGCACGTCTGATTCTTTTTTTTTTTTAATTACTGTGTTCGTAACTTTGCAGTTCGCCAAGCCAGACACTGCCCAGGTGACCATTGGTTCGCCAGTATGGGTCGAGGACCCTGTGATTATGTGGATAGAGGCCACTGTAATAAAGATATCAGGCGACAAGATTACATCAGAGACACGAGATGGGAACACGGTAAGCCGGACTCCTTCTCTGCTTCATCAATTGGTCGGTTGCCTGGTACGATGCTCAGTCTCTGTGCTGTTGCTGTGTTGAGATTATGCAAACGGCGATTTATTTGTGAATGTCGAAAAAAGGACTGGCAACTTTACAAGCCTATCTCCGGTTCTTTTGAAAACTAAATAGAACGACACGACTGGTGCCAACGAGTGATTAGTGCCTATGATCAGTCACCTGTCATTCCGACGAAGTCATACCAAATAATAGCAAACCATTGAACGTGTGGTAAGGTTTCCTTGAATCCTCGACCATCTCTAGCTCATTACATAATGTATCCTTTCAGCCAGACACTCTGGATGGCAGATCTATGAAATGCGCTACAGAAAGGTAGGTTTGTTCTAAAAGAGTAAGGAATTAACATGTGAGTTAATGGTAATCAATGCTGGCAGGGGGAGGTCCTCTTAACTTTTCTAAAAAAAGATCCTTGTTGAAGTGTAAATGTTCTTATGGGATGCTGGAGCCGGTTTCCAGCACGTGCTGCTCCCCAGGAATAGGTTGGAGCATTTGCCCCCCCCCCCCAAAAAAAAAAAAACGGCGGGGGGGAGAAAACAAAAAAAAAAGAGTTAATGGTGCTATACCATCGTAAACCCGCCCATGTGATCCATTCCTTATTGAACGGAAGAGAGAGAGAGAGAGAGAGAGAGAGAGAGAGAGAGAGAGAGAGAGAGAGAGAGAGAGAGAGAGGACCTGCGTGGGTTTGTTTTATGATTTGATCTCATAGAATAACCAGCCGTGACCAAATCTCATTGTGAAGACTAACTCTGTGAAAAGTTGAAATTTAAACATGCTCTTATTCTTTTTGTTGCTGGGTGTTTTCCTTTGGCGTCGTGTTTTCTTGTATTTGTTGTGAAGGTGGTTTCCAGCATCGAAAATGTGTACCCAAGAGATGAGGAAGCCCCCTCAAATGGGGTGGATGACATGACAAAGCTGTCCTACCTGCATGAACCTGGCGTCCTGCAGAATTTGTACATTAGATACCAACTGGATATGATCTATGTAAGTCTGTCCAATGCCAGAAGTCGGAGGTTCAAATCCTGCTTTCCTCGGGGTTTATGTGAACTTTGTGGTGGGAACCGCGTCCTATCAATGCGGATTTTGGATTTTTTTTTTTTGTCTTTTTTTTTGGGGGGGGGGKGGGGGCCAAAATTCTCCCATTGTTGATCCTCGCTTCCTGATGATTTTTGTACTTAAGCCCACTGAAGTAGTAGCCCTTCTTTCCCAGCTAAGTTCCCCCCCTACGGTACAGCGGTAGCCCCGGTGCAGGGATGGCAGGCCGAAACATAGGGCAAAAAAAAACGTTTTCAGGACAGGTAGGGGTCTGGCGCCAGGGCCTCAAACTGATTTGACGGTTTTGGCAACATCAGACAAGGTTGGGATCCCAGCTGTAAAGGCTATTTCCCCCCCCCCCCCCCCCCCCCCCCCCCCCCCCCCCCCCCAAAAAAAAAAAAAAAAAAAACCTTTTTAATTTATTAATGGAAACTCGAATGTTTTTTGTTTCCTTTTTTTTGTTTTTGAAATTCGTCGTCTGACTTGTCTCCAATAAAACCAGTGAGCTGGGGCCATGCACCCCCTGCCTCAATAGGTAGTGTGAGATTCAAGAATGAGAGAGGACAATAGCATAGTAAAAAATGCAGCGGTCCCCCATATGACGAGAAGATAAGCCTGCATTTTATATGGAAAAAAAAAAACGAAAAGGAAAAAACAGTGAGCTGGCACAACAGTTTTGAAAAATTGGAAAATCTGGAAGAGCTTTCCAATATGTCCAAGTTTTTAATATTTATAATTTAGTGGCTATCACCAGCATTCCCCTAATGTTGCCAAGTATAGGCAGGGTAGAGGTACCGACAGGGGCACGGTGAAAAGAGAGAGAGAGAGAGAGAGAGAGAGAGAGAGAGAGAGAGAGAGAGAGAGAGAGAGAGATGGGAAACGGTTGTAGGTGGGCTTGTTTCTCCACTCCAAGAGCCCTGTCAGACTTCAAGAGGGGTTTTGAGGTAAGAGAATGAAAAACAGGAAAACAGTTGGCTGGAATCAACATGCGTAGACAAGATGGAGAGATCAATAGATAAATTGTATTAGAGTAGATTTGGACTGTGTTACCAACCGGGCTGCCTGGGTCATCTTGGTTGCCCGGGTGGCCCGGCTGGGCAAGGGCCAAGGGAGTTCTCTGTTTTTTTTTTTTTTGTGCTAAATTTGGGAAATCTCATTGCCATAGAATCAATCCAACATCCAAGTAGTAGCCCTAAGCTATGATGTGACCGCCTACACTACGTCCCTAGCCTAGCCTCCTGTCAAATACCTAGAGAACTAGCTCTGGAACAGGGGCTGGTGAAGGAAAAAACAGTGCTGGACGACATGCAAAGATTACAGATGATCCCCAGGGAAAGTAATCAATGCCGTCCACTCGGATCTCTCAACCGTCATTGGAAGAAGCGTGCATGAGTAACTGTTATGCTACTTTTGACTTGCCGGTGGAATAGGAACCGGACTGATGAGATAAAATCTTTTTCTTGTGGAAGTATCGTCTGACTGTATCCTTGAGGGTAGCATCTGAAGCGAGCAACTCTAAACCCTAGAGATCTGGGAGGCAGATGACCCATTGACCAAACTATTATTGGGAGCTTGGACCGTGTATCTTGATGGGGAGTAGTGTGATGGGTAATCGGTGTTAGGATTTAGTGCAGTGTGAATGATGTGGGTGTGTTGGGTTTCCTGTGTGGGCATGAGACCTGGAGGATGGGAGGGTATTTCGATTGATGAGGGTGCGTTTGGGTGATGTTTGATGGTGAGCAGTGGTTGGGGGGGGCGGGGGGGGGGCGGTGGTAGGTGATTAGGGTGGGTTGACAGAGAAGTTCATAGAGCGGTATCTGTTTCATTTAGTGCGATGGGGGATAGGTTGTTTTTTACTGTGGGTTGTGTTGGACTGGTGGGATTTTGAGTATTTGATGTGGGCATAACTAACCAGTCTTGTAAGCGCAGTCTTTCTCTTTCAACCGTTCCTAGTTTCCCGTTGCCTAGAATCAGGGAGATGACTTTATTAATGATCTCTTGTTTCTTATCTGGGGCATTTTGTAGGGATTGGAGTTTCGTGTATGTTCTGTTCCATTGTGCTTGAATTTCTGTTTCGACCGTCTGTTTAATGGCTATGAGGGGTTTTCAGGGGTATTGAAATCTCGAAGGTTGCTGCGCATCTCCTTTTCCAGATCGCCCCGAGGGTCGATTTTTTGATGGGTGAGAAGAAAAGATGCTCAAAACCTTTGACTCTTTGAGGGGTGGGTTTTGGTCTACCTCTAGGAATAGGGTGCCCAGGTTGATCGCGATGGTTTTATTGGAGTGTTTGTTCCAGGTTAATTCTATATCGTGCCAGAGTTGCTTTGTCTTTGGGCAATCTATGAAGCAATGATCGAGTGATTCTTCGAGTTGGGTGTTGCATTGCTCAGTGTCATTATCTTTCTTTCTTCTTTGCGATAGCCAGAGATTGACGGGCACTCCACAAAATGTTATGAGCCATAGCAGACTAGCTAGTTTGGGTGGTCTTGTGCCAAAGATAGAGGTCCATGATGGGTTGATGTTGACCGCTGTGATGGCATTTTCCTCCTTTTCCCATCTTTTTTGTATGATTGTGTGTATGGAGAGGGGTTTGTTGTGAAGCTTGTAGCCTAACTTGGGTGTGTAGTCAGTGAGTGCATTGCGGCGCTCTCTTGTGGAATGCGGGCTGGTTCTAGTCCAAGACCATTCAACTGGATCTATTTCCTGGTGTTTTATTTCTGTTTCGGATCGGTAGACTTTGTTTCTGTCCCATTCTATGACCCGGATTCTTGTGAGATCGGTAGACTTTGTTTCTGTCCCATTCTATGACCCGGATTCTATGACCCGGATTCTTGTGAGACCATTCCAAGACCCTTCTGCCCTTGGTTCTTTGCTAATGAAACTAGCTGGGTATCCTGGTTCCTGTGGGGGATAGATGGAAAATAGTATCCAGTTCTTATTCTGTAGGTTGTTGTTTGTGACAAGTATTTCTGTGGGATGTATTTGTTCTCTGTTCAATGCCCGATCGCCCCACATCCACTTTTGAGCCCCACATCCACTTTTGATTAGTCTTCAACAAGTGGCACCATTCTAGAGGTATGCTTTCGATGATGTGAGTGATGTTGGCGTGCAAATTGTGGCAGCCTTTTAGTAAGTTTCGCAGATCCTTTGCTGTCTTCCAGTTGTTTGTTGGTTCGTTCCAGAGATGTTGCACTTGCCATACGCCTTTCTCTTCCCAATGTCCACATTTGATGTCTGTTTTGGTGAGAGAGAAGCTGAGGCCATTTTCGTCTTTGATCCATGGATTGCCGAACAGGGGCTGTCTGAGAACTTTGTCTCTTTTCTTTGGGCCGATGTTATTATGTGGGAAGATCTTTCTCCATATGCGGATGAGTTGTTCCCAGAATGGTTTTGTGTTTCCTTCTCTGTTTCCTCGTCTGTGTTGGGAGGGGGGTTGTTGTTGTTCTTTTCTCTTGGCAAGGGCCATGACTTGTTATAGATCCAAAAAGGCCTGACATGTTGGGGGGGGATTTATAAGGTGCCAAGTCCTTGATGTGACTTAGGGCTAGTGGTACCCATTGTAGGTTATTTTGCAAGGTAAGTCTGATTATCCATTTAGTCTGGAGGGCCTCAATCTGTCGAGCCGGGTCTATAATTCCTAGCCCTCTGTCTATGGATTGCGTGACGATTTGCCATGCGACCTTGTGAATGAAATGTTGTTTATCCGGGTTGCCTGTCCATAGGTAGGCCACTACCCTGTAACGGATTTGTTTTTGGAAGTCTAAGGTGGGGAACCATATCAATGTAGAGTACCACATCATTGATAAGATTGAGTTATTCAGGGCAAAGGCTCTTCCGACAAGTGAGGTGTGAACTCCTTGCCAGCTGTGCATTTTGTTGATCAATGACGACATTAGGGATGCGGCCGACGAGGGGTGACACCCTTTCATGCATAGGTTTATGCCTAGGAAGCGGACTGGTGTGGCTGGGTCTGTCCATTGTAACCCTTCCGGGGATAGTTCTATGGGAGGGGGTGAGTCTGCTAGCCACGAACCGACAGTCTTTGTCCAATTCACTTTCATTTCTGATGCTAATTGAAAGGTTTGCCTAGCTCTTGTGAGGGCTTGGAATGAGGAATTTGATGCTCTTATAAGGACTGTGAGATCATCCGCGAAGAGTAGGGTAGATGGAAGGTGGAGTGTGTGGCCTCTATCATCCTTGATACTATCTAATCTTTCTATGGATTTGTCCTTTATGAGGAAGGTCGCGATTGCTTCCATAACAAAGAGGAAAATGAGGGTTGCAAGTGGGTCTCCTTGTCTTACCGATCTTGTCATTTTGTATGGGTTGGAGAGGAAGCCGTTTACCTGGACTACGCCCTGTGCATCTTTGTAGAGGATTCTTACCCATTTACGAAAGTTCGGGCCTACTCCCATTTTCTCCATGCAGGTCTGTTGGAAGTCCCAGTTGACTTGGTCGTAGGCTTTCTCAAAGTCGAAGAAGAGTATTGCTGCCGTTATTCGTTTTTGAGTGATTAGCCTGGTGGACTCATAGAGGGTTATAACGTTGTCTAGTACGGGCCTGCCTGGAATGAATCCTGTTTGGTCTAGATGGAAGCAGTTACCGGTGATGTGGTTGATTCTTGTGGCTAGGATTTTGGCCAAGATTTTGTAGGCGACATTAAGGAGGGATATGGGTCTGTAATGTTTTATGTTCTTTCTGTCTCCTTTCTTGTAGAGTAAGGTCACAACTTTGGTGCTTAGATCTGGCCCCAAGAATTCTTGTTCCCATGCCTTATTAAGGAAGCCTAGGTAGAGGGGGCCGAAAGAGGACCAACTTGCGGCCCATAATTCTTTTGAGAGGCCATCCTTGCCTGGTGCTTTGTTGGGTTTTAGGTCTTCGAGTGTGATTGGCTCCTCCAGTTTGTTGGTAGCTTCTACCAATAGGCTATGATCCAAGTGGGTCAGGAATTTCGCTCTGGCTCTTTTCACTTCATTGTTGTTTTCTGTAGTCGTTTTGCTAGTGTAGAGTTCTTTGTAGAAATTGGAGCTATGTTGATCAATTGTGTGGTTTCTGTAGTGGGGTTACCATATTCATCTAGGAGGCTTTCTATCTTGGAATTTTTGGAATTGACTTTAATTTTTTGAAAGAAGAATTTGGACATTTTCTCGTTTAACTCCCAGTCTCTCACTCTTGCTCTTAATTGAAGACCCTCGAGTTTTAGTTTAGTCCATTTTGCGAATTTCTTCTTTAGATTTTGAGTAGAGTTCAAAGAAGAAAGCCGATTTGGGGTTATGTTGTAAGTTGAGTTCTGCTATGTCTATTGCGTCCTTTAGTGCTTACTCTCTTTCCTTCCTCCTTGCTGCTAGTTTTCTTGATGTTTGGGCTACCTTTGAACTTATTTCCTTAAGGAGCTTTGGGAATTTGGTGTAGATATCTTTGTTGGGGTGCTGGTTGATTGTATTTGCAAGGATTGTGGTAAGTTCGTTCTGGAAGGTTTGAGAGGTGAGCAAGGAATTGTTGAATCGGTAAAAGTTTTTGCCTGTGTAGCCCGATGCCGTCCATCTGAGGGCTAGCGTGATTGGTTTGTGATCAAGGCCGCTATGATATGGTGAGCTTCCTATGTTCCAATCATGTAGGTCTCCTATCAATGAATGAGAGGTAAGGAGGAAGTCTATTCTCGAGAATGGTGTTCTCCCTTGCGTGGTTCTTCGTACGCATGAGAATCTCCTGTTATTTGAGTGTAGTATACGGAACGGGTCTACTAGGTCCTTGTCATGAATTCCGAGAGATTTAGGTTGTTTGATTGTTGCGAAGGGTCGGTTGAGTGTGAAAGTCTATCTAGGGCGGGACTCTGTATGGAGTTCCAATCCCCCATGAGGATCGTATGTTTGTGTCCCGAGATTAGTTGTTCCACCGTGTGAAGGAAGGGAGTTTTGTCCGAATGAGTTGTGAGACCGTAAATTCCTATGATCGTGAGTTCTTCTTCCTTGAATTTAAGGTCCAACTTGGTCCATCGGCTTGAAAAGTTGTCCTGCCACGTATTCTGGATTATTATATCGTTATTTGCCCTTGAACGTTGGTGTAGGAGGATGATCGTGCCAGCCGAGCCGTTCGGGGAGGCGTGAGGCCAGTAGGCCTTCTTGACGAAGAAAAGCTTTCTGATGAGAGCTATTCTAATTCTTTGGTGGTCTTCGTTGTCGGTAAGATGGGTCTCTTGCAGGTATGTTATGTCCGGGGGTTCAAATCCAAACCATCCTATGCTTTCTGACAAGTTTTTCCATTTGATTGAGTTGCCTAGCACTGAGGCTAGGGCGTTCACGTTCCAGGAGCAAAAGGTGATTTCCGGTTGCTTTCTCATTTCGGTTAGGATATCTTGTTCAGTTGTAGGTTTGATTCTTTTGTTTCTGTGGGGTGCCCAGTCCTTGAGGGAGGATTCCATTTAGGAGGTTCCTCGGTCTCTTGGATCGGGGCTGTGCTGCGTATTTAGGTGGTGGCCTGCGTATTCCTTCTCTCTTCCTTCTTTGCCCTCTCCTCCGTGATTTTGGCCAAAGCCTGCTCCGTCTTTGCCCAGCCATTCCTCTCTCAGGAAGGCGGCCATGCTGAGTGCGATTCTGTCCACTTCTTCCTTTGGTCCAAGTAGCTGGAAAGGGATCTGGCAGATCAGTTCCCGAGGCTTCCATTCCAGGTCTTCCCTCAGTTCCACGGCATGCTCATAGATGATCATGAAGGGTCTCATATCCGCAAAGTGGGTGTCTCCCTTGTTGTTTTCCCAGCTTATCTGCAGGCGCTCGCCATGCCCTGCTCTGTAGATTGTTTGGGGTCGCTCATCAAAAATTGTGGATCTGATGAAGGAAGCTGACTGGCTGGACCCCTGCATAGTGACTATTTCCAATAAGGGGTGAACCACAATTTTCCATTCGCTCTTTTCTGCATCGAAGTGGAAAGGAAGAATCAGGATTGTTGGCAACAATGCTCGAGCATCGATGTTGGCTGCGAGGGCGAGGTCCGGGGGGTTCTCGTCAGCAACCCTGTTCAGAGAGGGGGAGACTTCTCCGATTTCCTGATTCTGATCTTCTAGGAGTCTGGTCTGTCTTTCCAGAATGACCACTTTTCTTGTCATCTCCATCATCTGTTTTTTTTCCTCCTCTGCCAGGGCGATTTCTAGTGCTAGGATTCTATCCTCCTCCTCTTTGAGCCCTTCCTTTCTTTCTTTTCTACTTTCCTTCTGCGTTCTTCCTGCTCTGCAATCTCTCAGATATGAGTTGGGCCACTTTGGGGAGTGGGTGGCGGTGTCAAGAATTTTGGTTTCCATGCTTTCGGCCTGAGATTCTGCATACTGGAGGGCCAGGAATTTTGACATGTTCACCTCAGGTTGCAGCACCTCGTATTGATTTGGTGAGGTGGGGAAACCTTCCACATAGCTTGGAGAGTCTGTTTTCTTCAGATTGCTGAGGTGTTTGGCGTGAGCCAGTCTGATGTCCATATCCAGATCTCTGCGGGTTTGGAGGGAGGAGATGTATTCTGCCAACCACTCGAGGGTGCTGGTAGGATCCTCCTCGTTACCTGAACCCTGTGACGCTTTCCTCTTCATCGTTCCTGGCCTTCCTTTTTGCCTGTCCTGTTTCCTTCTTGTCTCTGGGTTGCTTGTCATTTGAGTTCTTTCTTGCCTGCAGGTTTCCAGATAGGCCAATTCAGCCTCCCTCCCAATGTTGTGCACGTCGCTGAGAATCTGTTGTCTGAGTATGTGTTTTTCCAGTTCCAATGCTGATCCCAATGCTTTTTTGACGTATCTGTGTGAAGATTTGTTGCTTCTCTTTCCTCCACTTGTTTGCCATCTGCTGCCGTGGGGGTGTGGAAATGTCGGGCTTGCAGGGCGGTTTGGGATCTGTCAAAGTCCAGATCCATGTTGGGGATTCCTTGAGATCATTGAAGACCCATCCTGTGAAGGATGGGTTGTTGATTATCCAGATGCCCCTCATTGCCTCAGACTCGATCAACATGGATTGATCGAGTTTTCTGCTCTCACCTTGATGGGTGTTTAGGGGGCAGAGGGGATCGTTCCCCATGTGATCTTTGATTCGGCATCAGAAGCACATGGGGTTGGCTTTTGTGGAGATGTATACAGTTTGCACTTGCTGAGCGATTCTGAAATACCATTTGTCTGGGAGCTCGGGGGGATTGTTAGTTTTCAGTTCGATGCATGCTATTCTGGAGCTTGCACTGGGGGTAAGGAAGCCTGGCGCCGACGCCATCCATTCCACTAGTGGATTTGGGGGGCAGGTTTCCTGCAGTCTCTCCTCTACCAAGCCGTGCATCCCGTCGGCCTGGATTGTATCCAGAAATGCTTGCTCATCAGTGAAGAGCTGATCTGTTTGGCCCCCATTTGGAAATCGTCACTACCGATCCCTCGCAGTATAAGGCTTGGACTGATAGGAGGAAGGAGGTATAGGTGGGGTCAGCCCAGAGAATCGTTACTGCGTTACGTCCTCTGTGCTGGAAGGTCACTTTTGGATCTGTGTCTCTCAGATTCTCAATGCTTTTGAGAAGTTCTCTGACTCTTCTCCTTTTTTCAGTTGGCGAGAGATGCTTCAATTTTGCCGGGAAGGAACAGACTACCGCATGCTTTTCGTAGAATTCGTCTAGGACCGGAAGGTGTTCTTTCGGGTATTCCCACACTTCTACTTCTTCCTCTTTGATGAACTCTGGGGTTACAACCGGTTTCGCCCTCGTTTCTCTTATCATGAGGTTGAGTACTTCCTGACTCGGATCCAGTTCTTGCTGAGGCCTCGGTCTTGACACTGTGTTTTGAGAGCTTGTTGCTGTTGAGCTGGATTGAGAGGATGCCATGGTGAGGGGCGTGGTGCAGGTTTTGTGTTTGTTGAGACTGAGTGGCAGGCTGTGAGAGTGGTTGGGTGGGCTGTGTGGTGATGTCAGGGTGGGAGGATGGGTGCTGATAAGGAGGTTGTTGTTCGAAGGAGTGACAGGTTGCGGTATTTACTATAACCTGCTTTCGAGTTTGGCTGGGGTGATTCTTACCAGTTTTGGGAGAAGTGCAGAGTTCGAAAGTCCAGGTATTGTTAGTGAGGCAGGGTCGGACTGGGTAGAGAGATTACAGTCCCCAGGCTGGCTGCATGAAATTTGGCAGCAATGCCTCCCCACCTGGGGATTTGAGTTTTGATCTGCAGTTGGAAAAAAACCTGCAGAGGTCCTCCTTGCACTTGGGGCGTGCAACTAGAAGGAAGCTGACGAAAAAAATTTGCAGAGGTTCCCCTCCCCACTTGGGGATCGAGTTTGGAAATGCAGATGTCGATCGACGGTGTCCCGCTGACAGGGTGCTGTTTATCGTATGTTGGTCAGGGGGGTTTGAAGTAGGGGTGTGCAAAAGGGGAGCCTTTGTGTTCTAATGTGATTAATGCTGATCTGAACACGTGGCAGCTTTTAAGTGCCCTGGATGAAATCCCTGGTCCGTGTAGGGGTGTGGAAGCGACAATTCTGAGACAGGATCTGATGGAAAGTGATGACCAACCTGAATCGTTGGAACTACAATCTCGCTCTTCGATAGAAAGCACAAAGTCAGTACAAAAAACGGGTGGGAAAATTGGAAATAATAATATGGCAAGTGCCAGTATTAATAATGGGGGTAATGATGTTGAAAATGAAATTTAATCTTGGTGATTTTATCTAATGTTTTGCTAATAGTGTGAGTGGTGGGGCAAAAGGTGGGACGGGCAATGGCGGTAGTATCACCGTTGGTGGCGAGAGAACATGAATTTGAATAGCTCTGAACGGAAAAGTAGTACTTTCGCCGACGTGCGGTGGAGGGGGTGGCTGGGGTGTGGTTATTAGGTCTGATCTGACTGGTCGGGGTTTGGGAGAGGATGGTTAATTTCAGGGGGTCGGAGTGTGTGTGCGTCGGGGGAGGTCTGATGATCGGGTTGGAGTATCTCGAGTGGAACGTGCTTTTTGGACTGGAAGTGGGGATCACAAATGGTTAACAGGTACCCTCACTTTTCACCCCTAGGGTAACCTTCATCACCCTGAAATTTGTTTTTGGTCAAGGTCTGTATGTGCCAAGTTTGGTGTTTGTTGGGTTCCTGGAGATGGTTGTTTTGGGCAGTGGTGAAAATTGTGAAAATCGACAAATTGAAATGTTGGTTTTTTTTTTTTTGTTTTGTTTTTTTTTTTTACAATATGTTAGTAAGAAGTGCACTCTACAGATTGGTGTACAGTATGGTTAAAATGACCCTTTGGTTTTCTTATAAATGAGGGTGAAAATTGGGGGGTCGGTTAACCTTCTCTCGGGGGGGGGGGGRGAGGAGGAAGGTGACTTGATTGATTGATTGATTGCTTTCCTACCCCGTCAGTCGGGATCGGGAGTGGAGAGGACAGCAATCGGGTTCGGCAGCGGGAGAAGCACGATCCGGGATGAGCATGTGTACAATCTTCCCGTCTCCCCTTCCCCCCCGCCTTCCCTCCCGATCAGGATTGTGCTTCTCCCACTGCTGATCACGATTGCCGTCCTCTCCGCTCCCAATCCCGATTGAGGGGGTAGGAAAGCAATCAATCAATCAATAAAGTCAATCAATCTCCCAATCGAGCAATCAATCAATAAATCAAAAAATTGATCAATCGATCAATCAATCAATCAAAAAATCATTCAATCAACCAATCACTTTTGATTCTTTGATTGATTGGTTGATTGATTGATTGTTTCATTTGGATGAAAACAAAAAGGAGAAAAAATTGTGGAGGAGGGTAGGGGAAGGATTTTTTTTTTTTTTTTTTTCAAATCGTTGTCTTCTTATTCTGCTACAAAATGGGACCATCTTGACGGGTGTTAAACAGGGCGTCGGTTTGTATTTTGAGAGAGAGAGAGAGAGAGAGAGAGAGAGAGAGAGAGAAAGAGAGAGTAGAATAACAACACAATTGTTGATCTATAAAAAAAAAATACAAAAATCAATCAATCAATCAGATTCTGTCGTATCCCGAGCCGCGGCCGCAATCCTGACGCGACCGCAATCCCGACCCGACCCGACACGACCCGACCCGACCTGACCCGACCTGACCCGACCTGAGAGATTGATGCTCATCCCGACGCGAGCAATCAATCAATCAATCAATCACCCAATGAACCAATCAATCAATGAACCAATCAATCAGTATATCAATTGATTGGTTGATTGATTGATTGATTGATTGATTGATTGATTGACTGATTGCTCGCCCCCTC
>BFEA01000062.1:4137002-4147460 GCA_003427395.1 Chara braunii
AAGAAAAATAGAGAAAAATGAAAAGAGTTGTAGAAAAAAAAAAAAAAAAAGAAGTGCAAGGAAGATGAGCAATAGCGAACTTCAGCAATCCAACAGCATCATACACATGAGACCAGATAGTTGTGACCTCGAACCAATAGCAGAATTGCATCACGAGTTTCACCAAACAAGAGTACACCAAAAGCTCATAATTTTCAATGCTGGAATAGTCTCATCATCATCATCAACGAAGGACCAATGTTGATATCCTATCTGGCGCTCGGCGCCCAGACTACAGATGGCAGATCCTATCTAGCCTACTCTACAATGCCGCTGATGACGTCAACAGCTCCCCGAAGTACGAGCAGATCTCGGCCAATGCCACACGCTTCAAGCACCAGGTATGTCTCTCGTATCAATCACAACCTCGTTCCCCAACTCACAGATGCCACTTGCACCCATGGACCACCATGCGCCCCATCCAGCATACAGCAGCGCAGCTCGGCTATGGCTGCCTGATCCTCCCAGCTCGCCCGTGAGCGCGTGAGCCTGGCAGGCGATAGCGCAGCAGCGCTTGCGCACAAAGCAGCCAGTGCCCGAATGTCCAATGCGTAGGCAGGCCCTTCCCTATATCGAAGTGGCCTGCGGCTGCGTGCTGTGCTGCGGTACTGGGCCCCGGTCCAGAAGCTTCCGGTAGGCCCAGGGAGGCTGAGTCTCAGTCCGAAGTCAACAGGCCCAGGGCCTGTGGTGGTTACCAGCACCCAACTGCCCTCAGCCTTTGTCGGTCCACTTTGTGTATCCGGCCCAGGGCCTGCCTCAGTTACATGCAATGCAAGGCAGCCTGGGCCTGGGCACTTCCAACCGACTGGCACTGCGCAACTGCCTGAATTTCCCCAGTTGCGTAGTAGTCCAAAATAGGCCTCTTGAGGTCTGTCGAGCCTGCCTTCACTTAGGGCAGCCGACGCTTGTTGCAAGTAGGGGCCCAGTAGGGCTTATCGAGGCCTTGTGCCTCGCAAAAGGCTCCAGAAGAACCAGAACCCCAAACAACCCCTTCAACACCCCCATAGCCCACCCCAACACCCCCATACACCCCCCACAACACCCCCATACCGCCCCCTAACATCCTCATACCCCCCCCCTTACCCCCCTACAAGCTCCCTATAACCCCCACCACCCCCAAAAAAAATATTGAGGATTTGGGCTGTTTTCCTCAACCCTCGCACGACCATGTGATAGAAAAAAATAAAAAATTGCAAGGCAGTCTGCCGACCGCCGATGGGTCCGCCTACGGGTTGGCCCGACTGGTAGACGAGCCTACCGCCTACCGTAGGCGTTGGCGGTAGGCACCAAAACTACCCTGGTATGCCCCTTAATTTGAAGAGTGTGTAGTACTGTGTTAAGTCTTCCTTTTTTGTTCCGCCGTAACGCCGTTTTTGTTGTTGTTGTTGTTGTTGTTGCTGTGGTGGTTGTGGTGGTGGTGTTTGTGGAGCAGACATACACCGGCAACATCTTGATTGCCGTAAATCCTTTCCAGAAGATGCCTCATTTGTTTGGGACACACATGATGGAGGAATATAGAAATGCGCGTCTGGGGGATCTGAGTCCTCATATTTTCGCTGTTGCTGATGCAGCGTATAAGTGAGTCTCTAGACTCTCTACACTGTGTCAACACTCCCCTTTCTTTTTTTTAAATCTAGGCTGCCAGCCGGGCCACCCGGGTCGCCTTATTTTCCCGGGTGGCCCTGCCGTGCAAGGACCAGGGAAGGTCCCAGAAAAAAAAAAAAAAAAAAAAAAAAACAAAAAAAAAAAAAAAAAAAAACTATGTTATGCAGAAAAATAAGCTGAACAACTCTTGCCGCAGGGTTACATCGAAATTCTTGACCAAATTTAAAATAAAAATGAAAAATAAAAAAGTTTTAATTTTTTTTGGCCCGACCGGGCAAGTGGTCCCGGACCACTCTGGTAGCCTGTTTTAAATGTAAAAAAAAATTGGACCTGTCCTTGATTCGTGTGTGTCATCCTTGCAAACAAGGGCTAGATTTTTCTGCTCTGCACGCTTCCAATTTCTTAAACGGACGAACACCATGTCAACGCTCGTCATAACATAGTTTCGAACTTTCGAAGTCTGGACTAAACAAGAGCTATATGGTATCCGTCCGTTTAAGAACTTGGAAGCGTGCAGAGCACAAATGCAGCGAAGTTAAGCATGGTGTTCAGTTGGGGAAGCTGTGCTGTTATGTGGTGTTGTCTTGTGGGTTGTGGTTTGGCTGGTAGCATGTGAATTGGCTTTGATAAAATAGGGCTGGGGCGAAATTGGCTGTTCAATGGGGTCCAAAAAACAGCAGGTTGATGGCCAAATTAGCCGTTTATCGGTCTATTGTGGTCCGTAACAGCGGGTTGACAGCCAAATAAGACGTCAATTGTGCTATGGTGCTCCATAACAGCTGTTTGATGGCCAAATTGGCTGGCAGCTCAATGGGCTAATGTGGTCCCAAACAGCGCTTGTGTGTACATTTGCAATGGTGAAATCGTCCGTTCAATAGGCTATTGGGGTCCATAACAGCGACCATGTGTACATTTGTGCATTCCTTTTTATGCTGTAACTTTAGTCCGTAAATTTCATTATCAAGTTCCATATCATGCGTGTTTTTTTCTCCCTCCTTCAATGGCAGTGCAATCAGACTCGTCTCATTCACACCTTTCATGCATGTAAACAGCATTACAGCAAACTGGCGACATGCGCCCACACAGAACTCAGAGATATGGTATCCAGATAAGAGTTCACTTTCACTGGCTATGGCGACTCAGCGCCCAACAACTCACTGTTCACACCCACCGGATCACCCTGGATATCCCACACGCGACACGCTGAACACTCACACAACACACACACACTTCACTCTAACTACAACTATGGCAGCGATGGCTGCCTCTACCCTATTGCTATGGCTGCACTTCGTCTCTCTCGTCCACTTCGACTTCGGGCTGCTGCAGACCTCCTCGCACAAGCCGCTGAGACAGCGCTTCCGCATGGCTTCCGCAGGAATGAATGAATGGCTGTGCGCGGCCTCTTGATTTATACTTCTGTGACTCGTCGGTCTGCCCCTTTTCCCTGGCCCATGGTGCACACAGTCCCAGGCGGTACTTGCTTGACTGGACCGGACTGACTGGACTGGGACTGCTGACTCTGCACGGTGGACTTCCACCACTTGCCCACTTGCCTCTGCCTAAACGTGGGCAACCTCGAAAGGCCACCACCGGGCCCTTCTAGAAGGCCGTGGACTTGGCCTTTCGGTCCTCTCGCAGCTACGACCTTGACTTTTCAGGACTGGACTAGCTACGACCTTGACTCTTCGAGAAGCCTATAGCTACGACTTCTAGACCTGGCTGGACTTCTACTGGACAGGTCTACAGATCGAACCCCGACGGCCTACGGACCCTACGACGACCTACCAACTGTTACAAATACACAGGTCACGGGTTCAACTCCACGGGTCAACACAGGTACTGTACACAGGTAAGGTGGGGACTAGGGATCGAGCCCTGGGATCTGCATCAGCTACTGCGAACTGGTGAATACCATTTCCCTCCCGCCGGCCTAAATTCGAGGTCCTCCGAGAATACTTCAGTCCAAGGCAGGACCTTTACCTTTTCTATCCCTCTCGTAGGCTCGGACTATGTCGGGAGCTGTTTCTAGAAGTTCAGTTCTGGTGAACCACCGGTCTTCTGGTTCCTGATATGCAAATCTGACTTTATACTGTTTTTGAGGACGACCTCTATCTCCTGTTCTAAACACGTCTTCACCTACAACGCCGTCAATGTCGAACCTCCCATCCATGTCTGGAGGGATCATGGATCGTCTAGATGGAAACTGGTAACTTACTGTGCATGGCAACAACTTTGACGCATGGAAAACTGGGTAGGTGTGAAGGTGTACTGGAATCTCGATGGTGTAGGACGGCCCATCTTCTCCGCCCTTGACTTCTAGAACTGGCCACGGTCCTCTGTATGCAGGCAGCAACTTTTGCGAGATGTTTTCCTCAGGAGCAAACTCTTTAGCCTTGACCCAGACTAAGTCGCCTACTTGGAACTGTGAGGGGCGACGATGTTTGTTGGCTTGTTCTATCATTCTATGTTGGGCCTTCCTGAGGTTCTCTACAACAGTAGCTAGTTCCTTCTTGTGATGTATAGCGAACTCCCTAGTACCGGGTGGTAGCCTATGAATCTGATCCCGGTTAAGTCCTTCAAACGGTCTGCGCGGTCTAAGGGACTTGTGCAGTTCGTTGGGAGTGCGGCATGTAGACAAATGCACACTATTGTTATAGGCACTGGCTACCTTGGGGAGCATATCGTCCCAATCAAGTTGATCTGGTCTAATGTACATCGTCAGAACTTGCTGCAGGATCTTATTCATCTGTTCAATCTGACCGTTGGTCTCTAGATGACCGCCATACGACATTAGCAACTTAGAGCCATAGACTCTCATCAACTCCTGCCAGTCTTGACTCCTGAACTGGGTGTCTCTATCACTAACTATGGACAATGGGACCCCGTGCTAACTGACCCAATGATCAAAGAACTTACGGATCACTAACTCGGTCCGTGCCTCTGAAGGCAAAGGTATAAAAACAACATACTTCCTAAATCTATCAACTATCACCATGACTTGGCTCTTGCCATGCCTACTCTAGACGCCCGCGTCCATGAAGTCGATGGACACCGAATCCCCTGGTTGATCGCGAATAGGCAAGGGTTTGAGAAGACCTAGTGGGGCACGCGTAGTAGTCTTATTTCTCTGGCAAACTTTGCAACTGCGGATATACTCTAAGCAGTCATTCTTCATTCCCGACTAGGTGTACGCGTGCATTAGATTGGCTAGAGTCTTTTGCCAACCAAAATGACCCTCTGTGTTGTGACACTCTCCCAAGATCAGGCTACGGATCTCCTCACTATTGGGAATGCACAAACGGTCAACTACGTTAGTCTTCTCAAATAACAGTTCGTCGGTAGTGCGGTAATCGGGCTCGGTCTTTGGGGCCTCCTTTACTCTCTTGAGGAGGTCACTATAGATAGGGTCTTGCGCATACGCCTCTTTAACCCTTTCCTGCAGGTCTCTCCCTATGTCCAGATTTTGAACTATGGCTCCAAAGTAGTCAGCTCACCTACTCAAAGCGTCCGCAACTACATTATATTTCCCTTGGACTGGCTTGAGCTCAAAATCATACTGGTCTATTTCTGCGGCCCACCTAGTGAGCTTAGGTGTCATCTTGGCTTGCGTTTTTAACCATCTTAACGTCTCGTGGTCAGAATAGACTTTGAAGTGCCTCCCAAGCAAGTAGTGCTTTCAGTGTTCTAGCGCTTGCCTGAGAGCGTAGAGTTCCCTCTCATAGGTAGATGTCGCAACCTTCTCTGAAGGCATCCTAGCAGACATGAACTCTACGGGCCTATAACCGTTGCCATCGTCTTGCTGCAGAACAGCACCTATGTCGTACTGACTGGCGTCCGTAGTGACGACAAAGGGTAAGGACGGATCGGCCACCTTAAGGACTGGATATTCTATCAGGGCCTGCTTCAACTTCTTCATGGCAGACGTGCAGTCCTTATCCCACTTCCAGATGGTTTCTTTCCTTAGCAACCTGCGAAGGGGCGCAGCGATAGTGGAAAAGTTCCTTACGAACTTCCTATAATAATTCGCTAGGCCTAAGAATGACCGCAACTCTGTCAACGTACGCGGTGTAGGCCAATCCCTGATCGTCGCAATCTTATTATCCTCTATCTTGATGTCGTCTCCGTCTAAGACGTGGCCCAAATACAAAACTTGGGTCTTCGCCCATTCGCACTTCTTTGCGTTGATCTTGAAGTTAGCTTCTCTGAGCTTCTCCAAGACCTGTCTGAGATGACCCTGATGCTCTTGGAGGGTCTTACTAAACACTAAGATGTCATCCAAGTAAACTGCAACAAACCTATCTAACCAAGGCCTAAACAGGTCGTTCATGCATCGCTGAAAAGTCGCTGGCGCGTTTGTTAGTCCAAAGGGCATCACGATGAACTCGTAGTGCCCGTACCTAGTCCGGAAAGCTGTCTTGTACCGATCATCAGGATGAACCTCTATCTGATGATATCCGGACTTAAAATCTATCTTCGAAAAATATCTGCACCCCTGCGCTCGATCCAGAAGATCATCTATCCTAGGCAGTGGCTCAGCATTCTTTACTGTGATAGCATTCAGACCCCTATAGTCTATGCACATTCTAAGCTCTCCTTCCTTCTTGGGGACAAATAGAACAGGTGCTCCAAATGGAGACGAACTGGGCCTAATCCAACCCTTCTCTAGGAGCTCGTCTAGTTGCTTGCGCAGCTCCTCTAACTCCCGCGGAGACATCCTATACACTGCTCCTTTGGGGGTCCTACTGCCAGGCTCAATCTCAATGCGGTGCTGGATAGGCCGCGATACTACTCCTGTCGGCGGCTTCGCTAGGTCTGTGAACTCTTCCAGCAGTTTGGCAATAGTAGGGTCTATAGGTTTCTCTTCCTTAGGCTCAGTGACTGGCCTAACATAGGCTACAAAAACTTGTTCCTGTAGCTGCTCCTTTTTCACTAATCTTGCGAACGCAGGAGCGCTAAGGCAGCAATGCGCTAGGGAGTTATCTACTCCTGAGGCATGGAACAACCGGGCAGTGTTGACACCGCCTAATGGAATAGGGAGCCTACACTCGTGCTCTCTCAAGTGGAGTGTGGCCCCTGCTGCCTCTCCCCAGTTCATACCTAGGACTATGTCAAACGGGAGGCTATCCTCTACGAGGAGAGTCAGGGAATGGAGAACTTTCTCCACCTTCCCATCCTTTTCTAGGCGGAAATACGCCTGGACTCCCTCTACGTACTCCTCTACTCGCATAGTGCGATTGTCCGCGAGGATACTTATTATGGGGTCTGCTAGCCTTTGGACTTTTAACTGCAACTTCAGCTTCTGCAACGCCTTCCTACTAATATAACTACGAGTGGCTCCACTATCCACTAAGACGCTAGCTCGGCCTCTAAAAATCTTTGTATCTACCAATATGAGCTGCCCCCTATTCTCCTTCCTCATCTTGGCCCAGGCGGGCATTCTCTCCTTCAATTCCTCTGCCACGCCTGTGAGGGAAGTGCCTAGAGAGACTCTAACACACGCAGTCTCTGGGCAGCTATCTAGGCACCGGCCTGCAACTTTTGCCATGGGCTCATGTGGTTTGGGAGATTCGTGCCGGCTTGCTGACTCATCTCCACATGGCCCTATAGTAGAGGCAGTTGCTACCCCTATCGGCGGCCGCCTTTTGCCTCCTGTGCAGCCGAACGAGCCTCTCTATACTTCGGACAGTATTTAATGATGTGGCGGGTCACCGCAATAGATGCACTGCCCCTGGTTCACACGCTGTTGCCATAAGCGCTGGTCCAGGCCCAGATCTTCCCAAGGCCTGCCTTGTGGCAGTCCTGGGTGCCATCCACTTCTCCTATAAGATCGCCCTGGGAACGGTTCCCTGAGGCCCGGCCCCCTTGGCCCCCTTGGCCCTGGCCTCGTCCTCCTCCTTGCGGCCTCCCTCCAGCCGCGACAGCAGCGTAGGTCCTCCCCTGACTACTGCTACTGTCATCCTCCTCGAGCCCCCACTCTATCTAGTTGTGGGGGACTTCGTCGACACTACCCTCATCTAAGGTAAGGATCAAACGATCCTTAGTCTTGACCTGTCCAGAGATAGTGTGACCCTTCCACCTTTTTCCCTTGTCCAAGTCCTTGTGCCAGAAAGTGGAGACTGACACAGACTTTGCGTCAAACGCCACCACTTCCGTGCTCAATGCATCGTAGGTCATGGTGGGTTGCTAGCTCTTCTCAAAGAAGTGCCCACGCAACGACTCGGGCATAACCCGGTAGAAGAGGTTGACCAGTTGGGGCTCAATGAACCCATGGTCGGGAACAACCACTAACTCGTCCATTACTCCCTCAAGTGCCTTGGCGCTCCTCCACTGGCGAGAGTGGATAGTATGCAATCGATCAGAGGCTCTGACACTGCGCGAGACATCTGCAAATCGTTCGCGCAGCAACTTAAGAAAGTCAGGGAGGGGAGTGAAGGCAGAGTAGGCAACCACATCGTCGCTGCAATTAAGCAGCGCGGACTAAGGAGCGTGCAAAACTGGCGGCTTCTTCCTTTAACACATGGATGGCGATTAAGACCTGCTCATCGGGGGACACCTTCTGCAGGTGCACGTACGTTTTAACGTTGGCCTCCCAGTTGTCAAAGTTCTCTTCCTTCTTTCGACTGTAGGAATCAGGAAACTTAACTTTGACCGGTTCTCTACGGGGACGTGCTTCTTCTTCCTTTGGGGCAGTCAGCTTGGTGCCCTCAATGGCACCAACACAGTATCGTTCAGTCCCCTCGAGGCGGGCTGTCACATGCGAGCCCACCTGCATTGCCAACTCCCGAGCAAAGTCCTTAAGTCCCGATCGTATCGAACGCACGACAATGTCCTGGCCTCTCCCAAATAGAAGCTGCTGCTCCCGAACCTTTGCCAGGCGTTCCACGTTCTTGGCCAGGATCTCTACCTTCCCCAATAAGTCTACTTGAACCGCCATCTGATCCCTCTGCTTCCTAACTTCTTCCAACTCTTTCGCCGCCTCTGTTGCCGCTTCCATTCTTCTCTTCCTCTCCCCAGTGAGGCGGAAGTTCCACTCCATCCTCTTCTCATCTTCTAACACTTGTCGCCTGAGTGGGTCTCCTTCAGCTTCCCACTCTCGCACGACCGCCTCTTGTTTGTCCCTGGGCACATACATTAATGCCTCCTCATCCTCTCCCAGGGTCAGTCCTGCAACCCACTCTGAAATCTTCTTCTCCATCAAGTCTTCCTTTGTCTCATTGGACTCCCCTCTGTTTCCTCTTCTTCCTCTCTCCAGTGGCTCCTCTTCTACTTCTTCTTCTTCTTCCTCTTCCACTTCCTTTAATTTCGCTTCTTCTTTCTTCAGCCTCTCCTTCTCTCTAGCCATCTCCTCCTCAATCTTCTTCAACTTCGCCGCTTGCGCCTCCAGTAAGGCCTTCTTCTTGGCCTCCTTCTTTTCTCTCCTTTCTTTCAGGATCGCGGCGGCCTTGGCCTCTTCTTCGGGTGTGTAGGGGTTGGTACCCGTCCCCTTACGAGTCTCTACCCTACACGAAAACGTGTCCCAGAATCCCAATGGGAAAATGAAACGCCAAAGGGTCCCCCAAAGGGAGAACCCCACGAGCAACCCGTACATCGGGTAATCATCCATGGTGATAGGTGCACGACAGACCAGTCCCACTCCTCACCACGTAGACCAACCCGCAGAACTCGCTGACAAACTCTCTAAGGACCACAGGGTTCGTATAGAACCCTGTCAGCTATGGTCGCTAGCCTAGACCTACGCTATGGCTGTCACTACTGAACCAGTGGCTGATCAGGAGGCATTTAAGGAGATCCCCCGTAACTCCTCAGGAATTCTTTAACGTCGCAGTCAGGACAACGTGATCAGCTTTGTTCTGCCTGTTGCACAGCCCACAACTCAGCCTTTCGGGCCTGCCGTGCCACACCGAGCAGCCCGCCGATCTGTACCGGTCCTTGGGAGGGCTCGTGTCCTCCGGGACAGTCGAGTCGTCAGACACGGCCTTTAGCCTTACTATATCCGGTAGGGGTTTGGGTCAACAAGGCCCTCAACACTTAAGACTGCCTGGTGTGTCAGCCCACAACTCCGTCGTTCAAGCCCACCGTGTCACGCCCAATCCGAGCCCCGCCGGTCAGCACCGGTCCTTGGGAGGGTTAGGCCTCCGAGACAGTGAGATTAGACACGGTATCAGCTCTACAAGGTCAGGTAGGGGTTTCGTCATCCAGGCCCTATCCTTCATCCATAGAGTACTACCACTTAGGAAAGAAGAGACTCACTGCAGAAAGAAGAGACAGACAGACTCAGACTCAGCAAGTACCGCAGGGTGAGTGCACATCCATTGGGCGAGGGGATAGGCTAAGGGCTTTGCGAGATGTTACCAACTCCAGCTTGGTCCAAGTCTTGGTCAACAGCTCCGGTCAACGCCTTGGTCAACGCTGAGTCAACACGGGCAACCCTCGGTCAGCACCCCGGTCAACCCTCCAGTCAGTGACCGGTCAACCCTCTGGTCAACACTTGGTCAACCCTCCGGTCAGCTATGGCTGCCGGCTCCTTCTCTCTCACCAACCTTCACTCTCTTTTTCCCCTTCGTCACCCTCATTCCTTCTCGCTGTTTCTTCTTCTTCTTTTTTTTTTTCAACCCTCGGCTATGTCTGTCTTCCACCTCGACGTCTCCTCCTTCCACACTCCTTCCTCTTTATCTCTCCTCGGTCCCTCCTTCTCTGTCCTCTTCCTCCTTCGTTACTCCGTGATGATGCCCTGCGGCTATGGCCGCTTTCTTCCTCCTTCGTGGGACTGCACAGCACGTTTCACAGGTAGGTGACAACCAAACTTGTATC
>BFEA01000062.1:4224750-4235010 GCA_003427395.1 Chara braunii
TGTGTGTGTGTGTGTGTGTGTGTCTGTGTGTGTGCTGTCTCTTATACACATCTAGATGTGTATAAGAGACAGGTATGGGAGTAATGGGGGCCACTATGGGGTTGTTGGTGGGGTTATTAGGGGTTCTGGACTCTTTTTTTCTTTTTTCTTTTCTTTTTTTTGGTTCGCCGACGACCTGAGCGGTAGGTGCCAACCAGTCAAGGGCCGCCGACGTCGGGGTATGCAACACTTATATCCTTTGCCTTTAGTTCTGCTTTTTGACCACTTGTTACATCGCACTATGTCTGCACATGTAAGTTTCAAAGTGGATAGACATAACTTAGTTATTTAGCAACTCGCGCGTGCTGGGTTGGACACAACCAAATTGACAAGCTCAAGATGGGGACCACCTGTCCTGAAGGGGGTCACTGGAAAGCACCAACCCTGTGTCGACTCGCAACCATGTCCACAAAGTGCAGTTCTCCGGTTTTGTAAAGTGAGGTGCGGGTAGGACTAGGAACAAGATGTGGTTGGTCAGGATCACTGTCTACATATTGAATAAGAGTGAACCTACCGCAGATTGAAGATGCATGAACATAGATGATATACTCAGGACTCACAGTCACCAAAACAGATAAA
Organism: Chara braunii; assembly: GCA_003427395.1. NCBI lineage: Eukaryota > Viridiplantae > Streptophyta > Charophyceae > Charales > Characeae > Chara > Chara braunii. Next base: position 4,225,369 of record BFEA01000062.1, read on the forward strand.
CACAAAATGGTTCAGGAGCAGGTGGAAAAAAAGGCTGTAGGCCTAGGCTACCAGAGTGGCCCGGGGTCACTTGCCCAGTTGGGCCATATTTTTTATTCTAAATTTGGTGAAGAATTTCGATGTGACCCTGAGGCGAAAGTAGTTCAGTTTATTTTTCTGCATAACATGTTTTTTTTTTCGGTTTTTTTCTAGGCTACCAGCCGGGCCGCCCGGGTCACCCTATTTTCCCGAACGGCCCGGCCATGCGGACCAGGGAAGGTCCCAGCCCAAAAAATATACAAAAAATAAAATCCAAAAACTCCGAAAAAAACTGTGTTATGCAGAAACATAAACTGAACAACTTTTGCCTCACGGTCACATCGGAATTCTTTACCAAATTTAAAATACAAATTGAAATTAAAAAATCATTTTTATTTTTTTATTTTTTTTAACTTCTTTTTGGCCCGGCCGGGCAAATGGACCCGGGCCACTCTGGTAGCCTAGTTTTTTTTCGCTTTTTTTTTTTGCTGCGACCTTCCATGGTCTTTGCACGGGCTGGCCACCCGGGACCCGGGCGGCCCGGCTGGTAACCTAGCTATAGGCTCATTAGTCTGGAGTGGATTCGTCTGAGAATGTGTTTTCAGGGCATCCGTTGCAAACAGAGCACCACTGTCTTCATCCGAATAGAACAGTGATCCCGTGTTTGGGAAATGGTCCCACTAAAAAGAACTTTAAAAAAGGAAAATAAAGAAAAACTTAAAAAAAGTAAGAAAAATTTGAAAAAAGAGAAAAAAAAAAGACACTGCGTTCTGTGTGAGGGAAGCCTATAGACTTATCCCAGTGTGGTCAACTCTTTTCCAGGGGTACGTGCAAAAAGAGAGTTGGAGGCGCTCAGGCAAGTGAGGGCTGCAACAAACATTCAGCGCTTTGTGCGGGGAAGGGTACAGTGGAAGTGGTATTCAGAAATGCGTGCTGCTGCAACAAAGATTCAATCATCTGTCCGAATGCTATTTGCAAAGCATGAACTCAACAAACTTCGAGAGAACAACGCCGCGGAGATCATTCAGGTCTGGAAACTCTATTAATTTTTGCCCTTTCTGAAAAATCTATTACTCTTTTTTAAGCGCTTCCTGTAGTTTACTTACTATATTGATGACCATAGCAGTCTGTCGCTTGTGTGCAAAACTGTAGATTCTGTTTACAGCTTTACACAACTTTACAGGTGATCTTCCCGGTTGCTGACATATTCTTTCTCTCTCTCTCTCTCTCTCTCTCTCTCTCTCTCTCTCTCTCTCTCTCTCTCTCTCTCTCTNTCTCTCTCTCTCTCTCTCTCTCTCTCTCTCTGTGTGTGTGTGTGTGTGTGTGTGTGTGTGTGTGTGTGTGTGTGTGTTGGATTTGTAAGTAGGGTAAAGATATGCTCAAGTTAGTGGGACGGACCCAAGGACTCGAAAAATGATAAAAACTCGAAATAATGAAATGGCTAAGAAACAGATAAAAGAAGGTGAGGGGGGAACGGGGAAGGCAAGGTGGTAGTAAGAGATGGAGTCCAGGCAATGAAGAAGGTACGTACACAGAAAAGTGTGAAGGGGGAATTAAGCGTGAAGGGGGAATCGTCACCATTACGTATATTGTTTGTGTTCATGTTCAGCAGGCCTCTCTCTTTCCTTTTCTTTTTGATTCCTCCAGCTGGAGTGTTTCTTACTTCATTCTCTTCTTCGTTGCATTGTCGGTCGCCTGTTTTTTACCAGTTACGTGCAGTGTACAAACATTAAAAAAAAAAAAAATGCATGATTGTGCAGTGTGCAGTGTGCACACAATGTTTTCCACAAACTGGGTTCCTACACCGAACTGTCTTGCGTTACTGGCGTGAAAGGCAAGCTTGGATCAGCAATCTTCGGAAGTCGATAGTTACTGAGAACTGTGGGAAAAGTTGTGCGCTCTCAGATTGATGTGTCGTGCACCGCATTCTCGGGGGCATACTCACACTAGGACTTTACAAATAAGCTCTGGAATCTGGATATGATTGCAGTGAGATCCATCCAGGCGTGGCCGTAATTGCAGTCAGATACACTCAGAACAGTCCGAGTATGTCCTGAATGCAAAGGCATGAGATTTCGTACATTCACCAATTGTCCCCAAGGGAACCCATGTTGCTCTCTTCTCAGCTTTTTGTAGTTGCCCGCCTTCTCATTAGCCATAATTGGCAAGGGCTTCCTTGCATTGTACATGTCACCAGCTCCAGTAACTTGCTTCCAGTCCAGATTCTTGTTGGTTTAGTGAGGACGACTGTGCAAGTCGCCGAATGAATTGCACACTTCATCACTTAAACCGCTACATCCGTGCCTCTTTTGTACGGGGCGGAGTCCCCCTGCGCATGAAGCTTTGCTCAAACGCCTGCCCGCCTTCTCATCAGCCATAATTGGCATGGGCTTCCTCAAATTGTACATGTTACCAGCTCCAGCAACTTGCGTGTTCCAGTCCAGATTCTTGTTTGTTTAGTGAGGGCGACTGTGCAAGTCGTCGAATGAATTGCACACTTCATCGCTTAAACCACTACATTTGTGCCTCTTTTGTACAGGGCGGATTCCCCCTGCGCGTCAAGCGTTGCTCAAACACGTGCCCGCCTTCTCATCAGCCGTAATTGGCACGGGCTTTCTCGCATAATACATGCCACCGCCTCCAGTAACTTGCATGTTCCAGTCCAGAGTCTTGTTGGTTTAGTGAGGGCGACCGTGCAAGTCGCCGAATGAGTTGCCCACTTCATCGCATAAACCACTACATCTGTGCCTCTTTTGTACGGGGCGGATACCCCCTGTGCGTCGAGCTTTGGTCAAATTTAGTGCGGCGCTTTTCTTTTTCATTTGACTGGCTCCTCCAGCCATTTTTGCGTGGTACCTTGATCTCAATTCTCGAGTTTGCCTCGGCTACTGTTGTTCTTTTGTTCTTCCCTTGTCCTTTTCTGTCTAGGATCGCTCTTTGTCTCTCGTTTCATCTTGGTTTACATCTTTTGTGACCTGCAATTTCGATTGTGAATGTTGGTTGATTTGACAATTCTCTAGGCACAATGGCGCCGTCACTATGCATCACAGAAGTACCAGGCGATGTTATCTGCGACCCTCACATTACAATGCAGTTGGAGGAGGAAGATTGCCCGCCGAGAGCTAAGGCACCTAAGACAGGTAATGGATCTTTTGTTCATATAACCAGGCAACTTCGATACTGAAGAGTATGCAAAAGATTGGCAAGACTTGGAATAGTAGAGATGAGCAGGATCTATCTCTGTGATGATGGGAGTCCATGTCGGCACAAGATGAGGCCGGCAAACGACGAATGTGACCCCCACTTACACATGGCGACAGTTAGCACTCAATCTTTCAGGGACAAAGTTTGTCTTCATTCAGGACAAGTCAGTCCGCGGGTACAAAATGTGAATGCCCTGCGTAGCGGAGTAGCAGGTGCAACACACAAAAGAAGTTGTTCACAATAGTGAAAGCTTTCCAAGTGTCTGTGGCATTCATTTCTCTTGCATCCTGTTCGAGTCTGTGCTGGTCTAGTATTGAAGTCTGATCGTTGTCTTGCTGGTGTAATGGTCCTTCTGTCCCTTCGGAAAAGGCTCTCCATCGAAGTCTCTGTTTTCTTTATGATGGTCTTTGTTGGTTAAAGCTCTCTGTTGCCGTCTCTGTTTGCTTTACGAGTTCCAGTCCTAATGCAGACATAAACCTCCTCCTACCTTGGCCATAGAGCAAGCGGGCGGTCTGGACAGGCACTCCCAGTAACAGACACAGCAGGACAAGAGGTGACAGGTGTTGGCCCATAATGTGGCGCGGGTGAGGCCTTGGCCACCCCAAATGGTGTCCAAGCCTTTGGCCCGGTGTGGCCAAGTCCCCGATATGCCACACCTCCTCCCCTTAAGAAGCCAAGCTACTGCAAGGACGAAGCTGTTGATCAGAATTGGGGACCGTGGGTCGGGCAGCATGAGCTTGTGAAGCTTCTCTGGCGCGACGGTGATACACAGTCGGCGAGATAATCAGCATGGGCTGAAGACATTGAGTTTGCAGCAATTGAAGTGTACCATGTACCTCATCAGCTTGTTCCTGTAATGATGGTGCACAGCAGTGCCAACCCCAACGGTCCATGCATAGAGGGACTCTCCTGTGGCCGTCACTTTCGAAAGGAGTCTCTCTCAGTATCGATGAGCTGAGCTAGCTTAGAGGCGTGGAGGACCGGATTAAATTGTGGGTGGTGCAAAACATCAACAACCAGTGAAGGTCCATCAGGCTTCCGGGGGTAGACGGAGGCTCCTGTGGCTGCCGTTTTTGAAAGGAGTCTCTCTCAGCATCGATGAGCTGAGCAAGCTTAGAGGCGCGGAGGACCAGATGAAATTGTAGGTGGAGCAGAACATCAACGACATATGAAGGTCCAACAGGCTGATAGCCTGCTGCAGACAAGATGAGCCAATTGCCGAACCACCTAGGATGGAGTTTACGGGTTATACTGTGTTCCGCACTGAACTCCTCTTCCCAAACCCAAACAGGGATTGAACTAAACAGACTCACTTATCCAAGAGTCAGGATCCTTGCAGGAGGGCAAGGCAACCTACGGCAGTTTGCTCGCCGCTGGATGCGAATCTGGGACCTTGCAATCTGGTACTGGTCTGGGAAGATCTATCTCAGATGCATGGGGAATGAGGAATCAGCAGGCAATCAGGCCATACAGCTGTGCTTTAATTTGCACATCCGTGATTTAATTTGCACGATCACATGTCAATGGTTGTTGGGACAGAAATGTAGAGAGGAGGATTGGATACACCTGGGAGAGCAAAGAGTCAGCGTCGGAGAAGTAAACTCCAAGAGCGCAAAACTATAAGGGACCAACATTTTTCGCTCAAGACTTCATTCCTTCCTCCGCTTGACCTCCGGGATGTCTGGTGAGGAGGACTAGACTACCGCCTTCACCCGAATAGAACGCCCGGACATTATCGCTGCATCTGGGCAGAAAGTTGCCCAAAATACCTCTATAATGGCCGGGTGTTCTGTTCAGGTGACGGTAGCATAGGTTGGAAAGGTTGGAGAGAAGAATCGTTGTCTGGACAAGACTGATCTGTGGTCAGGATTGAGAGAAGAATCCCAAGGGAAGGAGTGGAGGTGACTGGAGGGCATTGAGACTCTTGTTGTTGTTCATTGTTAGGAGTTATGCTTTGTTCTCTTCGCTCATTCTCTTCGCTCTAATGTGTGTTCAACTGTGTTGTTATTTGCTGCTGCAGTTAATTTTTTTGTTTTATCGAAGGTTTTGGCAACATCACTTTGGGAGTGATGAAGCTTCCATAAAGTGGGCATTGCATTTTGTAAATTCAACAAATAAGAATTCTGGGACACCATCCTCTGCGTGCACGCGTAGTGCACGTGCACCCTTTGCATGCATGCGGTGTACCACAACTATCGTTTCAGATTGTTTGACATCTGTGGGGCGCTCTCCATTTACACCTTGCATACTGTGTGTCTATTGCAGCAAGCGAGGGAGACTGGAGCCCTTCGCGAAGCAAAGAACCGACTGGAGAAACAGGTCGAAGAGCTAACGCTGCGGTTGCAACTAGAGAAGCGCAAGGCGGTAATCATGCTCACAACGAACTCTTACCTTGTTTAAACTCCTCTGTTTACCTTCATTTTCATCTCTTCTTTTTGTCTTGTTTTCTATCCTAATTGTTTTCTCTCCTCGTTCCCCCCCTTCTCTTTCTGAACTGGCTAGAGGTCAAAAGAGGTTCCTCGTCACATTCTTACGAATGGAATATCATTGTATGTTACTATGTTTCTTTTAATAAGTTTCTATGCGAGCATACTTTTTATCTTTCTTTTTCTGAAAGGTGTTGGGAGAGCCCCCTACCTGACGTCCGCTCTTGCAAAAGGGTGTTCCGCCATCTCTTTGTACCAAATGAAAAACGGAAAACGAAAATAGAAGTACCCCTCACTGTGCCAAAGAAGAATCAATTGCACCCTTCACTCTCGCTGTGCTAAAGAAGAATTGATTGCATCCTTCGTCGACTGTTGAGCTTGGAGCCTTGAGGGTATGCCTCACTGTGCCAAAGAAGAATCAATTGCACCCTTCACTCTCGCTGTGCTAAAAAAGAATCGATTGCATCCTTCATCGACTGGTGAGCTTGTGTGAGGCACAGGGCCTCAATATGCCCTACAGGGCCTATTTTTCACACAGTCGGCCGCCCTAAGTGAAGGCAGGCACGACCGAGGCCTACAGGCCATTTTGGGGTCACCACGCAACTGGGGAAATTCAGGCAGTTGCGCAGCGCCAGTTGGTTGGAAGCGCCCAGGCCCAGGCTGCCTTTCAGTGCATGTAACTGAGGGCAGGCCCTGGGCCGGATACACAAAGTGGACCGAACAAAGGCTGAGGGCAGTTGGGCGCTGGTAACTACCACAGGCCCTTGGCCTGTTTACTTCGGACTGAGGCTCAGCCTCGTGGGGCCTACCGGAAACTTCTGGGCCAGGGCCCAGTACCGCATTACCGCACGCAGCAGCAGGCCACCTCGATATAGAGAAGGGGCTGCCTACGCATTGGGCATTCGGGCACTGGCTGCATGCTGCGCAAGCGCTGCTGCGCTAACGCTGGCCAGGCTCATGCGCTCATGGGCGAGCTGGAAGGAGCAGGCAGCCATAGCCGAGCTGCGCTGCTGTATGCTGGATGGGGCGCATGGTGGTTCTTGGGTGCATGTGGCATCTGTGAGTTGGGGAACGAGGTTGTGAGTGATACGAGAGACATACCTGGTGCTCGAAGCATGTGGCATTGGCCAAGATCTGCTCGTACTTTGGGGAGCTGTTGACGTCATCGGCAGCATTGCAGATTAGGCTAGATAGGATTTGCCATCTGTAGTCTGGGCGTCGAGCGCCAGATAGGATATCGACATTGGTTCTTCGTTGATGATGATGAGACTATTCCAGCATAGTCAATTATGAGTTTTTGCTGTACTGTTATTTGGTGAACTCGTGATGCAATTCTGCTATTGGTTCGAGGTCACGACTATCTGGTCTCATGTGTATGATAATGTTTGATTTCTGAAGTTCGCTATTGCTCATCTTCCTTGCACGTGGAGCATTGAGGGTCACTTGCTTGGTAGGGAAACTGTTAACCAGAAGTAGACGTACACCTGTCAGATGTGCGTGCTGAACCCTGTGTCGTTGCACCGCCTAGAACGTCAGTCGTAACTTTCAGGCAATTTCCTTGCATTGAGTAGACCGGCACCAATATGCCTGTGTTGGATAGACTGTTGACTCTGTATGATTCTGAAGTCAACCTCCGTCGTGATCAGATAAGCGGTCTTCGACACAGTGCTTCAGGGCCAGGCCCCAGCTGTGCCATGTTGTTTGCTATGTGAGCGTGAACCTGGCCGGCTTTGCAAACAGGTTCATGTCGTCTAATCACGAACATAGCACCAGTGGCCCTTGCCCAGTACTGCATAGTGTACCCGATCTCTGATTCCACCAGCTGAGCCCCCACATAATCAGGTGATGGAATACTCGGACTGAAGGCTTCCCTGGATGAATCTGACTGCAGCCACGGCCACATTCAGTCCAGGTGTGCCCTTAGCTGGAAACCGGGTCCAGCATCCCAATTACAAAATTGGAGCAAGTTGTAAATTGTAGATGACAAGCAGCATTGATTGCCCTCAGACGAGGGGATTAACTGCCCATCAGGCTAAACTACCGTCTTCACCCGAATAGAACGCCTGGTCATTATCGCTGTATGCAGACTGAATGTTGCACCAAATACGGCTATAATGACCGGGCGTTCTATTCGGGTGAAGACGGTAGTGGGCGAACCCTTACATGGCGACAACCCATCAATCATCTAACCGCTTGGCCGTATTGAGAGAGAGCCTCCTGACCCCTCCTCCTCCTCACAGTCAAAATGGAAGAGCAATCAGATTAGCGCTTGTCAATGCACATCCTCTGGGACATCCATTAAAATCGGAAGGCTGCCGAGAAGATTTGCATTGCCCCTGCACAAGGATGCCCCAAGAGTTTTGACTTTCAACACACAGCTTTACTGAATGATACATCTGGTCGCCGGCGCCTATGGCCTGTGAGTTACGAAATGTGAAACGGATTAACTCCTAAGTTAGATAGAAATCATCATGTAGACGTCAAAGTAATGATGTGAACTTTGTGAAGTTCGTTCTTTTTTACTGAAGGTGTACGTTCGAATGCAATGCAGATGGAGATCGAGGAGGCAAGACAAGCCGAGGTTGCAGGAGTGATGGAGATGATGGAGCAGATGAAGGAACAGGTGGAGGAAACAAAGTCAGCCTTGCTTACAGAACGCCAGAAGTATAAGAAATCTATGGAGCAAGCACGACAAGCCGAACGTGAGGCTGCTGCAGCAGAGGCCCGTGCAGCGGCTACCCAAGCTGCCCTTGAAGAAATTCACAAACTGAGGGAGGAAAACTGTAAACTGAAGGTATGGATACACATGCACTCCGTTGCCAGTAATATGATGCAAGGATGCAGAACAGAGGTAAGGACTGTGTGTGTGTGTGTGTGTGTGTGTGTGTCTGTGTGTGTGTGTGTGTGTGTTTGTGTGTGTGTGTGTGTGTGTGTGTGTGTGTGTGTGTGTGCGTGTGTGTGTGTGATTTGCACCACAACATCCCCTGTTCCACCCAGATGACGAGATCCAAAGTCGAAGCAACTTTACCTATTTGCGGACAATGAAGCACACTTTAGATAAGCCAAGCCAACAATGAAACAGTTTTACCTTTATACCAAGTAACACGGAGCTCAATAGATTCATTATATTTCCCTTTCTTAAGTATCTTTGCTTTAGTTTTATTTGGGGTACCCCTTTTATTTTTTATTGCAGCTCCCCTTTTACTATGCCTCTCACGAACAAGGCTGGCCACTTTGATTGTGGTTAAGCGGTAGCTGCCCACATCCCTGTGTGCCTTAAACCACCAGTTCACTGCCGTGCACTGTTCATCGTATTGCAGTACACTGCGAACGGTTCTCAGCCGTTCGGCAGAGGCGCGGTAGAGGCTTGGCAGGACAGTGGTTGTTACATGCCCAATTGGGCGATGTACATATATATAACCGAGGATCCGCAATGTGATGAAAAGGACTGAATGGACAATTCAGTGCTAGTGAAATCTCAACAAGCAGTGTACATCCTGATACATACAAAATGGTGTTTTATAGCACAGTGGAAGACTTAGATGCAAGTCCTGACCTGATCGGGACTGACCTCTCTCACATAGTACAAGATAGCGCAGCAGAATGCTAGAATACCAATGACTAGCCCAATCAATGTCGCAATGCAGACTAAACATACATCATCCTCATCACAAGGTGTGAAGGGGGCCTGGCGCTACACACAGGAAGAATGCGCCAGGTCCAGATCATGCACAGACGAAGAGGAGGGAAACAGACGAAGAAGAGGAGAGGGGAGATGGGAAAGTCGTCAACACCAAGTCTTCGTTACAAGTCCCAAATAATCCCTCGTCAAAATGTCTGAAGTCCATGTCGAGTCTGGATCCAATGTCACCAAGCTCTCTCTCTCGTAATGCAGTGAAGTCAGGTAGCGAGAGGGTGAGAGAGAGATGGTGGACTGAGAAAAGGAAGAAGGAGAACTCTCTCTCTCTCTCTCTCTCTCTCTCTCTCTCTCTCT
>BFEA01000062.1:4245748-4259083 GCA_003427395.1 Chara braunii
AAAAAAAAAAAACAATCCAAAAAATCCGAGAAAAAAAATATGTTATGCAGAAAACTAAACTGAACAACTTTTGCCTCAGGGTAACATCGAAATTCTTTAGCAAATTTTAAATAAAATTTTTAATTCAAAAATCTTTTTTATTTGTTTATTTTTTTATTTCTTTTTGGCCTGGCCGGGCAAGTGGACCCGGGCCACTCTGGTAGCCTAGTGAAAAAACTTCAAAAAAGGGTTTTTTTCCAATCCGGACGGTCTGGAGCAGTCCAGACACATGTCCGGCCGGATGTCTGGACTTGTCCGGTGTCCGGGTCTGGCGTAACCATGTGTCAGACTCTTGTTCAGCGTTCGCTGTTCACAATAAAAAGTGTGATACCTCTGTGGCTTTCGTGCAGCATGGAAGAAAAGCTTGATGACCTCAACTCAGAGAACCAAGTCCTCCGTCAGAAGGCATTGGATATGGTCAAAGTTGAGGAGAGTGCTAGGGAAGACAGCCTGAAGTTGCAGGAACAGGCGGAAACCATCGCCAAACTGCAATCGGCTAACGAGGAACTTCAGAAAATCGCAGAGCGAGTCACCGAGCTCGAGTGCCTGATGCAGAGGTTTGAGGAAGTTGAAGCAGAGAAAGGAGAATTGGAGACGCAGAAGGGTGCCTGGATGTTGGAAAGGAAAGAGCTGGAGATCCGTGTGGCGGAAGCAGAGGCCAAGAAGCACGAAGCAGAAAATCACGCCGAAGAGTTGGAGAGAGCGAAAGCGGAGGTCGAGAAGAGTGGGGCGGAGAAGGTTGCAGAATTAGAGTCCAGGAATTCAAGACTGCTGCAAGCCGCAGAAAAAGGCGCAGAATCTCGGCAAGCTGAGATAGAGGCTCAAGCTGACAAGAAACTTGCGGAGATGCAATCTGAAATCGACAGACTGAAGCAGGCGGCGCAGGGTGCAGAGAAGCTCGCAGAGTTGCAATCAGAGATTGAAAGACTGAGGAAAGAAAATAAGGTGGTGCAAAAGGTCGCAGAGTTGGAACTGGAGAATGCAAAACTAAAGCTACAGGTGTCTTCTGCGCAGAAGGCTCCCATGGAGGTGGACTCCCGCCTCGGAAATGGGAAACCAGTTGCGGCGGCAAAACCACAGCCAGAAGTTCTTGCATCCGAAACAAGTCCAGGTACTTCTTCTGCAGCTGATGGCAGTCAAAGCAGAAGTTCTGTGTCTGCATCAACACCTTCGCTTTCGCGGACAAGTGAAAGTGTTTCAACCTCCATAAAGCAGCAACACACGCCTCCTGTCGCAGTTTCCCCAGCAGAAAGACCTAGCACAGTCCCACCCTCTGCGGGTCCGTCACCTGGGAAGGTAATAGACCCTTCATTGTCAGGTTTGTCAGGTGTGTCCCCATCGACAAGGCAGGATGCAAATGGAACCTCAGCGGTGCCTTCCGATCAGATGCCCTCAGTTGCGGCTGCAATTGAAGCCCAGCTTCCTGCTCTTATTGCCCAGATGGCACCAGCACTCGTTGCACAGATGGCTGCTGCAGCGCCATCGATTGTGGCACAGATGGCAGCCACTGCTCCTAACAGGGCATCAGGCAGCAGGTCAACATCTGACCCATCTAGGCGTAGCTCGGTTTTGCTGCCTTCAACTCAGGTAATCCAACCGCTTCCTGATTCCTGGCCGCTTCCCCCCCCCCCGCCCCCTTCTTCTTTGCACAATTCACGAAACGGATCAATTTGGTTGCAGTTTTTGCAGTGGCCCCAACTGTTTCCTGATTTTGCACCCCCCCTCCTTTTTGGGACACTTCACAAAGCAGATCACATATACAGACGATTTATTTTCATATTTCTTTCGTGGAACATGAAATTTGGTTGCAGTTGGTGGCTTCTGCAGTGGTCCGTAGACAAAATGGGCCCTGTGCAAGAAAAGAAAAAGGAAAAGAAATGATGGGCCCTCTGTGACTCAATATGTGTGTGGAAGAGGGTGAAACTTAGTTGTGCCAATGAGATTTGTGATCCCAATGGACGTTATAATTGTTATGTTGGCCACTAGCCCACTCGAGCCTGTTGGGAGTTGACCAAGCGAAAAGGAAGCGAAAAACGCCTATTGCCTTTCTTCATTTTGACAATTTCTTCGGTGTTGTATTTGCGCTTGAAAAGCTGGTATCGTTCACGATTCCTTGCTGAGAGTGGCTGCGCTGTCATTCCCTCCACGGCTTTTCTGTCCACTTTCTCTCTTTCTCCAGGTTATGTTATGATGACGTCCTTAGGCATCGGTTCCGCTGCGAGATCCTGGGATCAGTGGGATGGATATGATCCAAGGGTTCACAACTTCACATCAGTCTTCTCTTTTCAATCGTTGCAATCCTTGCGTCGAGCAACCCGTTCATTCGAAAGTCCTCCGTCACCGACTGGAACATCTCAGGTGTCTTCCTCTAATCTTCGAGTTGCCACCCCTTTTGTAGCGAACTTCCGTCTCGCTCATTTTCTTGCCGTCTTCCAGGGTGTCTTTTTTTCGGTTTTCACTCTGTTGATTGTTCCTGACCATATCTGTGTCCATGTTGACCGTAATTCCATTTCCCTAACAATATTGACCCCATCCTAGACTGCCTTGCACAAGTCTGTCGGGTTTTCAATCCAGAAAAGCTGTCGGGATGGCTTTGGGAAGGGGGGGGTGGGAGAGGGGCAGGAAATCGTAGGAAATAGGATGTATTACCGTAACATATTCTTTTGGAGATACCAAATCTTGGTCCACTTCTGTTTCCAGTTCCTTGGCCTTGGTGCAGAACCATGCCTTATTCCCAGGTGTGTGGCGGGACCACATGGAATATCGTCAATACTGGTGGCAGTCGCTCATTAGACACTTGTTCCTGACCTATGTCATCTCCCAGCAGTGTAGCCTGTGGGGGATTTCAATCCAGAGAAGCTGTCGGGATGGCTTGTGGGGGGGGGGGGGGGGGGGCAGGAAATCATAGGAAATAGAATGTAATACCGTAACAAATTCTTTTGGAGGTACCAAATCTTGGTCCACTTCTGTTTCCAGTCCCTTGGCCTTGATGCAGAACCATGCCTTATTCCCAGGTGTGTGGCGGGACCACGTGGAATATCATCAATACTGGTGGCAGTCGCACATTAGACACTTGTTCCTGACCTATGCCATCTCCCAGCAGTGTAGCCTGCCCGTATATGGTGGCAAGTTCCGGCTGGCTGGGGGTGTGGTCCCCACGTTAATGGCAACTATTAAGAAGTGTAATTCACCAGGTTTCTGCTCAGTGCAGCCCGAGTGGGACCACGGGACAATGAAACATCACTGGAGTCTGGGACTCTGGAAAAGCAATATATTGGGAATGGGTCCATGGGAGGGCCATGGGCTGGGGTCCGTTTTTCTTTATGGTGACGGGGACTGGGTAGACAACAGCTCACTGATGCAATCAGACTCGCTTTCATTCACACTTTTCATGCATGTAAACAGTAGCGCAGCAAACTGGCGACATGCGCCCACTCAAAACTCAGAGATGTGGCATCCAGATACGAGTTCACTTTCAATTGGCTATGGCGACTCAGCGCCCAAACAACTCACTGTTCACATACACCGGATCACCCTGGATATCACACACGCGACTCTGAACACTCACACACATACACACACTAAACCTCAACTACAGCTATGGCGGCAGTGGCCACATCTACCCTATCGCTATGCTACGCTCCTTCTCTCTCGCCCACTTCAGCTCCAGGCTCACTGCAGACCTCCTTGCACAAGTCGCTGTGGCAGCGCTTCCGCATGGCTCACGCAGGAATGAATGAATTGGCTGGGCGCTGCCTCTTGATTTATACTTCTGAAACTCGTTGGTCTGCCCTTTGCCATCGGCCCATGGTGCTCACAGTCCCTTGTGGTACTTGCTGGACCGGACTGGGACTGACTGGACCTTACTGCTGACTGAATGGGGACTCGCTGCTAACCTACTGAGGTCGTACTGCAATTGCACTGCAGTTAGTCCACCACTTGACTCACCACTTGCCCACTTGCCCACTTGCTGACCTTCTAGGACTACAGCCAAGACTTCTGGAACTCGCTAAGACTTCTATTCTACAGGTCTACAGATCGAACCCCTGCTACCTACGGACCTATGACAGCCTGCCAATTGTTTACGAATACACAGGTCACAGGTTCAACTCTCGGGGTCCACACAGGTACTGTACACAGGTAGGGCAAGGTCTAGGGATCGAACCCTGGGATCTGCGTCTGCTACTGCAAAGAGGTGAAAACCGTTTCACTGACAGGAAATGGAATGCAATTTACTCAATTTACTGAGGTAATCGGCACTGCCAACTGCAGCAGGACAGGGTGTGGAGGAAGCATCACTGGAACTCGAGAAAAAGCTGGGACAGTTCTTTTATTTTTATTTTTAAACAAAGCTGTCTTCTGACTCTTCTCCTCATCGGAGGAGAGCTAAATATTTTTTTCTTAAATTTTTTAAGCCCTCCAAGCCATCGACTCCGACTCCCAAGACCGGCAGACAGCTCTTTTCGTGATGGGGTATGGATTACGTGACTGGGGATGAAATTTTGCTGGGGTACTGGGAACTGGAACTGCAGCAGGAGAAAGAAAGATCGCTTTGACACTGGAGAAGTAATTCAGTGCGAACAGAGGGGCATGAATTGGGGGACAGGTTCTAAGTTCTAACAGTTAAATGACAGGTGAATTAAGGATGATGGAATTTGATGGGATGCAATGTAGGTGTGACCAGGGAAGAAGGGGCAATGACTGGGGCTCTAGAAGGAGAAATGAATAACTACTGGAGTGCAATTCCTCGGGAACAGGAGGGGCATAGACAGGGTACAGCTTTCGACAGTCAAACGGCAGGAAATTGAGGGTAATGGAATTCAAATTATTCAATGGGGTTCTAGGAGCTGCAGCCCTGGTGTGACAGGAACAATGACTGGGACTCTGGCAGGAAAAGGAATAATAGCAGGTGCTTTGACAGGAAGAAGGAAAAATAACAGGGGCTTTGACAGGGGCTCGGGAAGTGTGTTTCCTGCACGGAGTTAGAGAGGGGGCTTCTTCTTCGGATTTTGTCATACATGGGATCGAGCGGGGCACAGCCGGGTTTCAGTGTTAATGGTATGGGCATGAATAAACGGCAGTTCTGTTCTCCGTTAACGGGATTCACTGGCACTCTGAGCTTTGTCACCACAGTGGGACTATGGGGCACAGCCGGGTTACAGTGTTAATTGTATGGGCATAAATAAACGGCAGTTCTGTTCTCTGTTAACGGGATTCACTGGCACTCTGGGCTCTGTCACCACAGTGGGACTATGGAAGAACTTCAAAGAAGCAATAAGCACTGGAACTTGGGAACATGCGAGGAATATATCCCTCCCCTTGCAAGGGCCTCACAGCCCTGCACTGGCACCCCAACAAGAGGCAACAGGGCCCTGAGGGCAGGTTTGCTAGAGCCTGGCCCTGGGAATGGAAATTTATGGTGCAGTGGTAGAACCATATCTCCTCAGGAAATTTGGGAAAAAAAACGAAAAAGGGGTAAGAATGCAACCCCTGATCTGCATGGTGTAATGGCTGCCTTAGCTGCAATTCGTTTCATTGAACAGGGAAAATGGCTTCAAGTCCAAAGTGGTTTATCTACCTCAGGGGTCTGTTGTAAATGGTCTTCTTTCATTGGGCCAGCAAAGTCAGGGATAAAACTTCATAGATGGGAGTTCACCACCTTGGGGGAAAAGAAAAAAAAAAAGTAACAGACGCAGCAATCGTGGGAATATCACAAAGCTTTTGTTCTTCCAGGATTTTGTAGGGATCCGCCCCACCCCAACGCTTTCCGACTTGCAATCGAGTGCTTTTCCAATGAGAACGGTTCTAATGGGTTGACTTAGGGAAGGTTGTTGCCCATTTGTGTGCTTCAAAGAACGTTCTTTGAGTGATAGGTCCCCAAGATGGTCTCCCAATGCCTTGCTAGATGTTCCTTTCGTTGGGCATTCACTCAGGAAAAGTTGTTGCGTCTTGGATGCTTCAAGTATGTTCTTGGATTGACACTGGATCGCCAAGATTGTCTCGGAAATGCAATGCCTTCCTGGAGGATATGGAATGGATCTTTGTACTCGATCTTGTTGGGGTGTTAAATGGACCTCTGCTTGAGTGTGCACTCTGGGTCGAAGGTGGTCAGGGGAGGTTGACTCACGTCAGTGTTGAAGGAATCTGGCCAGGGTTGGCCGAAGGTGGTCGGGGGCCACTTTCACCGATCGATGGACTTGCAATTGGGTCAGGATTGGTTGACCTCTGATTGAGGGGTGTCACTGTGTCAGGGTTGGTCGAATCTGGTCAGGGTTGGTCGACGACTCGACGGTGCTCAGGGGCCACTTTCATTGACGGATGGACACTCACATCTGGTCAGGGTTGGTTGACCTCTGCTGGAGTGCGCACTCTGGGTTGAAGGGGTGTCAGGGTTGGTCGAATCTGGTCAGGGTTGGTTGAATCGGGTTGAGGGTTAGTCGAATGTGGTCAGGGTCCGCTTTCATCGATGAATGGACTTGCAACGAGGAAGCTATAAATTTTGTGTTTCCTTTGACAAACACGTCGACTGCTCGGAGGATGGCATTGCATGATCTATAAGTGGCTGTGGCTGCTAGCATTCCTCCAATGCAAACCCTCGGCTGCTCAAAGATGTTGGTTCATGTGTGATTGCATTGACCTTGTCTACCTCTTTGGTTTGTCGGTATGCTGAAGACTTGGGTACTGGAAGCTTTTGCTTGGTAGGCGTCAGTGGGCTGCTATTGCATGGTCGGTAATTGCCCGAGGCTGCTTCTGAGTGATCAGCAATTGGCTGGGGCTGCTGAGTTTCCGCTTAACCTAATCTCACCGATGTTCAAAGACCTTGTTTTGAGCTTCTCCGCCTCTTTCACGCAATGGTACGCCAAGGACTTGGGGGCTAGGAAAAATCTCCCTGCCTCTTTCACTCTTTGTTACGCTCAGGACTTGGGGGCTGGGAAAAAGCTTTTGCTTGGTAAACATCAGTGGGCTGGTAATTGGTCATTGATACTCAGCTGTGGCTGGTGGCGTTCGACTAACGTAATCTCTTGCCTGCTCAAAGATCTTCAACGTCTCTTGCCTGCTCAAAGATCTTCGACTTTTTCACCTCGTAGGCTCTTCAGTATGCTCAGGACTTGGGGACCGGAAAACCTTCGCTTGGTAAGCATCAGTTCGCTGGTATTGACAGTTCCAGGTTATTCTTCTACTCTCTTGCAGCAGTCACGAGATGTTCGGAGTTTGCAGGCAATCAGTGCTTATCAGCGGAAACCAGTCAGTCTATTGTCAAAGCACTTTGATCACGTTGCTATGAAGGAATCGGCGAGTATCCGGCCACGTCAAGTGCGTTTTCAGCTTCGCTTCTTACTCATCCAACACCTCTCACCTGACACCTCTCATCCAACACCTCTCACCCGACACCTCTCATCCAACACCTCTCACCCAACACCTCTCATCCAGCACCTCTCACCCGACACCTCTCCTCCATCACCTCCCATGCAACATTTACAAACGCAATGTAATGTGTGGGTTGAAGGCTTCTATACAGCCTCAATTGTGCGGGTTTTATGGCCACAAAGACCCCACAAAATTGGTGGATATTGGTCGATGTTATCTGTCATTCAGTCTCACAATAACAAGGTCCTTACTTAAGAGACTGATGGAGATAAATTGGGAAGCCCCACTAAATTCACTACTGGAACAACCCTCTTCTATCCGCCTCTTTGTTGTGTATAACTTGTTTTTGTTTTCCCCTATAGCCTTCTACTCCAACGTTTTTGCCGTTTGCAATGGTTTTTGTCCCTGGAGGAGGAGAAAATACCCGTACAGGGGGTTCATGGTCCTACTTGAGGCTACTTCCATGTATGTTTTTTGCAATTCTGACTGGGATTGACCCTTGGTTCTCTTTTCGAAGGAAAATGACCTGATGGCTATCGGCACTAAACCTTTAAACGACCGGTCGGTGAGACCCTACTGCCGACCTCTGATGGTTTTTTCGTCACAAGTGAATGTAACTGGGTGCATACTGGGTGGAATGTCCAAGGAGCAGCCGGCGTGCTAACACGTGGATCTTCCTCATGGCCTGGTGCTTTAATCAGGCAATGGCTGCTTCAGATAATGTGTGTGCATCTTGCTCACGGCCTGGTGCTTTAAGCAGGCAATGGTTGCTTCACCATTTGGGCATAAAGGAGAGGACCTCTGGTCTTCTCTTTCTCTGTTTTAGGAGAGAGGGATGAGAGGGGACGGTTGCGGGCATGCAGGCATGGTGCTAAGGGGGCAATACTTGCCGGCCGTACTTTTGTACTGACCATTGATCCCTTGATCATTCATCAGATAATTATTAATTAAACATTGCTTCGAACTTTACAAAAAAATCACTTTGTACATAGCTTGTGAAACTTATAAAAGAAGATCAAAATTGCTTGAAGGTTGAAACTTATAAAAGAAAGTCGCTTTGCGGCGTTTGCGCAATCGCATATTAACTGTGTGGCACATCATCTGTCTAAGACTGTCTTCCCTCCTGCACTTCTTTTCTTTACGTCTGGGAGAACATGACTTCGACCTCTTCTAAGTTCAAGCCTGTAATGTTGACTGGGCGATTGTTTGAAACGTGAAAATTTCAAATTGCCCATTGGATAGTATCAATCGACAACTCTGAGAGTCGAGAGTAATTGACAATTTAATAATTTATTATTGAATTTAACGGTGTTTCTTTTCAACTTTTGTATATGCTTTTTCTCTGCAAACCATGCTGAATGAACCATAACAGCAATGGAGACTGTCGACATTACATCAGCAGGGTCCAGCAGACATGGCAACGGGGACATCTCTGGCTGAGATGGCAGATGAAGGCAACCAAATGCGCATTTCAGGTCCCTTTGGGGGGGGGGGGGGGGGGAGGAAGGGATCATGAGGGAGTTGGGGTTGACGGAAGCTGTGATGGGTCATGGAAAGGGTTTGCCTGATGCTGTGATGAGTCATGGGAAAAGGATGTGGGGTTTGGGGGATGGCTACGGGCGTTCGGCAGATGTGCAATTCATGGACTGGACGCAGATGCAATCAGGGGTTTGGGGGATGGCTACCGTCTTCACCCGAATAGAACGCCCAGTCATTATAGCAGTATTTGGCAACTTTCAGACCAGATGCAACAATAATGACCGGGCGTTTTATTCGGGTGAAGACGGTAGGGGCGTTCTATTCGGGAGAAGACGGTAGGGGCGTTCTATTCGGGTGAAGACGGTAGGGGCGTTCTATTCGGGAGAAGACGGTAGGGGCATTCTATTCGGGTGAAGACGGTAGGGGCGTTCTATTCGGGAGAAGACGGTAGGGGCGTTCTATTCGGGTGAAGACGGTAGGGGCGTTCTCGATGAGAAGAAAGGATGGCAATGGGGGGAGAAAGGAAAGGAGAACCCTTTTTTGTTTCTTACCTCCATGTGAGGTGGCTGTGCGATCCGCGGACTGAACGCAGCTGCGGCCGGGGAAACGTACACCGACACTGCGGACCAGACACATCTTCTGCCGCTGCCATTGAATAAACCCTTTTCAACAGTGATGGGGCTCACACTAGGTCATCAATTTCAGGTTCCACACATCTGTGCGAACTTCTCTGTGTTCCTTCCGAAGACCTTTCGGTGTCTGTAATGAAAGGCATGGAGTGCTACTCTTTTCCAACCATTGAGGGCTATAGAATCTGGCTATAGAATCTTAGTATAGATTCTTCCGGCATATTACTGTATGCGGGCTACTCTTTTCCAATCATTGAGGGCTATATATGCCTACTGTATGTGGGCTACTCTTTTCCAACCATCGAGGGCTATAGAGTCTTAGTATAGATTCTTCCGGCATATGACTGTACGCGGGTGCGAGTTTAGTGGGGGGGGATGGAATCGTCGGAGAGAATAACGTTCCACTGGCATATCAACGTACCAGCAGGCTGGCGGGGATGGAATCATCAGAGAGAACAAGGTTCCACTAGCATATGAACGTACCAGCAGGCTGGTTATGAAGGATTGGAATTGTCGAAGAGTTTTTTCAAGGCTTAAAGAATCGATAAAGCAATCCACGTTTTTGGGGTTCCTCTGAGCAGACAGTCTGTTTCGTCTACGCCATGTGCGTTTTCTCAAAGTTCCCTCTGTCTATACAGGTTTCATCACCAGAGGCCCAAATGACCAAGTCCAGTTTCTCGGTGTCTAATGCCTACAGGCTACAGGTTAATCCCTATTGCTACGGTTAAAGGACGATTTCCCAAATGTGGAAGTCCAGTTTCTGTGTGTCTAATGCCGACAGGCTACAGGTTTATCCCTATTGCTACGGTAAAACTTTCCGTAAAAGCATGATTTCCCAAATGTGGAATTCCAGTTTCTCCGTGTCTAAGGCCTACAGGCTACAGGTTAATCCCTATTGCTACACTAAAAGCACGATTGTGTTAAATTCCATATCACTTCTTAATATCTAGTCCGTAGTAAGGCGGAATGCCTGTCGGTTTGGAGCGTGATTAGGATCCAGATGTCCGGATCCAGAGACCAGCATGTGTCTGTGATGGATTTGGCCCGATCTGTCTAACGGACTCTAACCTCGTGATGTATCATCTCAGTACAAGAGGACAAAACACCTCCGATCTGAGATCGTTGATAGAAATATTATGTCAATAAAGTTGAAGAAAGTTTCAGTGAACTCTATGCTGAAGATACCAATGATGACCGAGTTTCTTTACGCTATTCTTTGTCATGGTTCAGGGCCCTGAGCGGCTGCAGAGCGAAAAGGAGACGAAGGCGGAATCCAAGGCAAGACTGGTAAGTCTATTCTGGACTTGCTTTTTTTTCTGTTAATTTCTGAGCTTGATTGTGTGTTTTTTTGGTAGAATTTACGAGTTAGTAATTATGTATTACGGAAAAAAAGAAAGTAAGTACTAGTTACGTATTAAAAGAGTAGAAGGGATTGGAGTCGTTAATAAGGAAGAAGCTATTAACTGGGGTCTTTCTGGCCCCATGTTAAGAGCTTCTGGTATAGAATGGGACTTAAGTCCTCTGGGACATCTGTTGAAATTGGAACGATACAGAGACGACTAGGATGGCCCCTGTCGTCCTTACTTTTTTCTGGTAATTTCTGAGCTTGATTGTGTGTTTTTTTGGTAGTAACTTAATAATTAGTGCTAATTACATATTACGTCATTCGTGACATCTATCAAAATTGGAACGATATAGAGAAGATTAGGATGGCCCCTGCACAAGGATGGCACGCGTTCAACGAGAAATGGTCCGAATTTCTTGGGGGGGGGGGGGGGGGGGAGGAACAGTAATTACTATATTAATTATTATACTTTAGTAAGTTTTAGTGAATTATGCACTAGACTATTAATGTGGTATTACACTTTTTCTCTGCGAAAAGACCCAGATGGAGTATTCACTGTACCTTTTATCACCGTGGTTTTTTTAACTTTTTTTTTTTTTTTTTTTTTTAACGGAAACATCCTGTGAAGCCCTACGGTCCCAGGGTGATGAGAGGACCCCCAACGATCGTGTATGTCAGTTTTCGAAGACAGACGGAATGCATTTAAAATTTTATGAAAGAAAGGTTGAAGGCTTTCGGATAGTTCCTGTGCTTGATTGTTTGTCTTGGTGGAAGGCCGGTTGTTTTCATTGGCAGAGTGTCAGTTGCTTACCATATGTCACTTGCTTCTCAAAGGCATTGAGGTTTGCGAAAGGCATGCTTCCTTATGAAATACAGAAAAAACGCAAGGATGTTGAGGGGGAAGGGTCGAAAGAAAGAAAAGGGGTCCGAACAATCGTGATTTGTGGCAGCAGTTTCCGCATCGGTGGCCTTCAGGATTATCTGTCATCACCTGAATAGAACGCCCAGTCGTTATAGCCGTATTTGGGGCAACTTTCAGACCAGATGCAGCTATAATGACTGGGGCCTTCAGGATTATCTGTCATCACCTGGATGTCAGAGGCCCAGCTCTGGTCAAGAGGCAAAGGTCTGGTTCAGAAAAGGCAAGCTGGCAAGCCTGTGGACTTGACTTGCCGTCCCTATCTTTTTCTGAAGTTCATTGCCTGGGATATGGCCCTCTCACCACTCTCAAGCTGCTGAAAGCACTCCTGGCGTGTGGTTGGAAAGGGTAGTTCGTGGGATGCAGTTCTAGGACTGTCTTAAACCACCACTACCTTTCTCATATGTCGGCCGCAGGTTGGGTCCCACTCGTAATAGAGGCCGGTAGCCGTCGACGAAAAGTATCAGCCAACCCACTCGTTTTAGAGGCCGGTAGCCGTCGACGAAAAGTATCAGCAACCGCCCGGCACCGATTTTTTCGGATGAGGTCATTTTCCCAAATGGGACTACAGCTGCGAAAGGTAGTGGTGGTTTAAGGCATTCTTAATGACTGTTCGCATAGGTAGAGGCTGGGGGGGTGGCTGAATGCTCCCTCATGAGAGACCTATGGTTGGGGTGAAAAGGCTGGATTCCATTGATGCCCAGCAGTGCAAGCCTGCACTTTAAGGGGTTCATACTCCTAATAGCACATGCTTGCAGTGCACTGTGCAATACGCTAAGACATGCTGCAGTGCATGCCCAAAACTCGAGATATGCGGCGGTGCAACCTCAAAAACCAGAAGTACTCATCTTTGTATGGTAATTTCATATGGTCCTTACTTCAACTGAAAAGCGGGTTCACGTGATGCAGTCCCACGGGGGCCACTCACTCGTCTGTTGGCCTGCCAGTTCTGCGGCAGAAGAAAAGTGCCTTGTGGCACCATGCATTGCAAGGGAAGAAGCACGCCAGGCACCACATGACACTTTTCTTTTCCGGTCAGCCAGCTTGCTGGTTCTCAGGCCAAAAACGATGCTGCGCATGTGGCCCAGCTTTTCATCACACAGTGCAGTGCAAGAAAATCTCTGTGCAAGCATGCAGGCATGTGCGCACAGTCACATACCATGAGAGAGAGAGAGAGAGAGAGAGATGTATCAGGGAGTGAAAATCGGATCAAAAGAGAGACAGGGTCATATCCAGAGAGAGACAGAGGTCATGCGGAGACCGATACAAGGAATCATATCTCAAACCCAGAGAGAGAGAGAGAGAGAGAGCAGTTAGCCCTGGGAAAGGGAGAAGAGGACAAGAATCTTCTCCCTTTCCCAGGGCTAACTGCTCTCTCTCTCTCTGTGTGTGTGTGTGTGTGTGTGTGTGTGTGTGTGTGCAGGTAGGTGCGACTTTCGCTATGCTCGCGGAACTCCCCCCAGCATTCTTCGCTCTACTCCCTCTTCCCACCCCTCCTCTTGGCTGCATGTGAAGACTCTCTCTCTCTCTCTCTCTCTCTCTCTCTCTCTCTCTCT
>BFEA01000063.1:0-13672 GCA_003427395.1 Chara braunii
TTGCATGGGTCCTGGGAACCATCTCACGCAGATGTGTACATGTCATGCATCATCTTCCACACACAATGTAGTCTGGCAATAGACAAAGGTAGAGAAGAAGAGGACCGAGTCTCACATCTTATATTATCAGAAATATGATTACAAAGTGTTTCAAAGTTTCCCTGAGTCCAGCGCTCATCAGCGCAACACAAATCTCTGCTCAACTCATCAATATGCCTTCCAGGGCATCAGCGCTTTCCCTGCAGATTGTCTCCCAGTCATCAAGATAGTCATAACTCATCAGCGCCAACTCAGCAGATCACAACCAACTCAGGTAAGTGTCTCCCATAGCCAAACCTCGAATGCACATTCTTCGTCTCAGTCTCCTTCTCCTAGGATGCATACACACACTGTTCTCACAAGGATCTACTCTGAATACTACTCATAGCTAAGTACTAACCCTTCTAACCTACTTACTAACTCGCTGAGCAGCTATGGCTGCATTCACTTCCAGCGTACAGGCTTCTTCCTCCCTCCAGCGCATCTTCTCCTCCAGCGCTACTCCTTCTGACTCAGCGCACAAGTGCACCAGCACTTCCACGCATTGCAGCCAGTGGAGAATCTGGCGAGGAATGAGGCAGGCAGCTCCTTTTATAGTGCTGGCCACTCCTCGCTGGGTCTGCATTGGCTCAATTCAGCCTCTCCCTTTGTCCCAGACCCTGCATTGCATGTGTCCCGGTACAGTCCCAATAAGATTCAACTGYTGCTGAGGCACTTCGGCCTGGGTTTGGACTTGAAAATCTGGATCTGGACTGACCCCTTGACTTAGACCAGAACTGGGACTGTGCCTACTGACTTCACTTTCGRACAGGCACAACTCTAAACGAACAGACACATTTACTACTTGAACAGGCTCTTTCCATTGCACGAACAGGTACACTGCCTACACGTACAKACACACCCTTACTCGAGCAGACATGACATACACATCTCCTGGTGAACAGGTAAGTCTTTTGACAATGCCCTTTTGCCTTAGATTTAGATGTGCCTGTTGATAGAGAACTTGACTTTTGACCTGTTGTCACGTTTCTGAGCCCTGACGAGATACCTTTTCACAATGCTTTACTTTTACAAGGCCCGTGCTGCTCTATTTTTACAAGGCCTGAAGCCTATATCGGGTAAAGGCCCTTTTACTCTTGATGGGAGACTTGATCTGTTGACCAGTGAGCCAAAGATCTCGCTCAAATCCACTGCCGTAGATTGGCAGGTTTTTTTTTTTTTTTTTTTTTTTTTTTTAAGAAATGACCAATGTTTCAATATCCGGAAAACGGGTCCGGCGTCCCTTACATATTTGCCACGGTGACGTGGAGCTGGGCGAGGCACTCCCGGCCGGGCCCATCTCCAACCGCAGCCTATGAAGCACGTAAGCAAGAAAGGTCTAACAAATTATAGAAAAGAACGATTCAAAACCGGGTCCTACTGCCATTAACTCTAGCAATCCTACAAACAAGGTCTATAGCTGAAATCCCAACTCGAATCTATACCTATCCTATTGTATCATACAATTAGGCAGATTAACTCAAGAAAACACTCGAAAATTCACAAAAAGAAGACAGGAAAAAGCAACCTTGGAAATTGTCCTGCAGGCGAATCCAATATAAAAAGATCCGGAAAAGCTCCCCATCTGCAACCAAACCATTTCAAGGCTTTGGCTGTGCAACCTTTCTTTTGTACTTGGTACTCCCAGTCTGCCAAGACAGCTTGCTTTATAGCGTACTTGATTTCTGCTCTCACGATTGGGGGTGTAAGATGTTCTCCCCTTCTCACAGCAGCATTCCGAAGATTCCATATTGTCCATACAATGGCGTCTCTAATAGTTTCTTCTGCATGGCAGGTTTGCCAACCCCTGATTAAAAAAAAATAATAATAATAAAAAATCAAAATTCCTCGCGATCTTCTAACTACAATGTGATGATGGAAAGACAATACTGACTGCCATTCAATGGGTGACTAATGACTATTCTTTCTATTCTTTTTTTTTTTTGTTTCCTCACACACCTTGGAAAGGAGCACTTGTTATAGCTGAAGACTCGTGCGAAGAGAGAAAATTTCTGTCTTTTGTTTCCCTTTTTTGAAGTTTTTTTCTGTCTTTTTTTTTTTTCTTTTAACCCGAAAACAGCTGAAGAGATAAAATTTCAGTCCTCTTTTCTTTTTTTTCACCCGAAACCTAGGCTACCAGAGTGGCCCAGGGTCACTTGCCCGGCCGGGCCAAAAATATATATAAAAAAAAAAAACAGAAAATTTATTTTTTAACTTTATTTTTTATTTTAAATATGGTAAAGAATTTCGATGTGTCCCCTGAGGCAAAAGTTGTTCAGTTTATTTTTTTGCATAACATAGGGAAATTCATACGGTGAAAGATTGCAGAGCATTCCGAAAACTTAAAGTTTCGTTTTTTTTTTTTTTTGCTAGGACCTTCCCTGGGCCTTGCACGGCCGGGCCGTCCGGGAAAATCGGGTGACCCGGGCGGCCCGGCTGGTAGCCTAGCCCGAAACCAGCTGAAGAGATGAAAGTTCAGTCTTATCTGGCGGAAAGCTTGGGTTGTTCGCCCTCCATCCACTGCCGCTGCTGGTCCTCCTGCTCGGGCAAGGTGCCACTCGGCTCACTGCCTGCCAGAAGGGATGCTGGCTTTTGTCTGCGAGGGGGAGGACCTACCTCTCTCCACTCTCGATAGGCTTTCAGTATCGCCTCTGCCTCGTCAAATGGCACGATGTACTCCTCCCTAAGCCATTGTTCCCATTCTTTCCAAGGGACCTGACGCCCTTCTCCGTAAACCAGGAGAGGCAACATGGACGGTAACAAAACGCCTCTCCAAAACCCACCTCGCTCCTCCCGGATAGCGTCCGACATCACCAGTCGATCTTCCATCTGCCCAGGTTTTTCCTCTCGTAGTTGCGGATCGGAGCTCAAGATGGAATCGTCACTTCGCACCTCTTGCCCACCACCATTCTTCAGAAAATTCGGCGACCTGACATTTCGACGAAAGGGTTGGAACTCGCAGTCGGCAACCAGAAGCCCCTCCGCAGGGGCTATCGGCAAGACGACTCGAGCGTGCTTGCAGAGTGACGCTTCCATCAGATCCAACGCGAGCCTTCCGCGTAAAACTGCCACTGCTGTCCCAACCATCTTCCGAATCTAAGTGGCGAACCAAACAATTCAAAATAATAATAACAAAATAAAATAAAATAATTAATAATAATTCTGATAACACAATTCAAAACATAATGCTCAACGATACACAGCACAAAGACACATTCTGTCAGGCATGGTTGCAAATAAATTAATTCAATTTAATTATTAATTTTCAATTGATTAACAATTTAAGTTATTTAACACAGTGAATCAGTGATACAAATTATGCGGTCCCCGGTCCGTGAAAAGGGGTTCAATCTTCAAGAATCAAAATATGTCGACCTCCTTTTTTTTTTACTTCTAATTTTAGTAATTTACTGAACCGGCAATTCGGAAACAGACATGGACTGCATCTAGCCCATGAGCTAGATGCAAACAGACAAAACTGACCATTTGCCAAAAAAACTGACCATTTGCCAGAAAAACTGACCCTTTCTTGCAGCATCAATAGCCCTGGACTCCTGAACCGCATAGCAATCTTGGTCTACATCTGGGAGGTAACGGTTGGGATTGGGACTACATCTGGGACTGGGGCTGGATCTGGGACTGGGCAAGATCTGGGACTGGGCTAGATCTGGCACTGGGGCTAGATTCAGTGCAGGTTTGGAGGCTATGGGGTTGGATCTGGGGGTCAGGTTGCCACAGGGGCTAGATCTGGGGCTGCCTTGGAGGATGAAATAGACATGGGCAAATACCTTTCACAGAATAGTACACTCGAGAGTCAAAACCCTACCCCTCCTATTTTAAGACTCGAAAAAAAAACTACCAGTGTAGTATTGTAGGGGGGGTCTTTGCCCATGTATATTTCATCCTGCATGGCAGTCCCAGATCTAGCCCCTGTGCCAACCTGACCTCCAGATCAAACACCCATAACCTCCTCATCTCAAGCAGCCGTGGCATAATGATGTCAGGGACGCTGGTCCCAATTCCCAGCTATATGAAAAAATTGAACCAAAAAAAAAAAGAAAAGAAAAGAAAAAACTACCTTTCTGCTGCGGCAACTATCTTCCGAAACACACAACAACATGGCTTTGGCTTCGCTTTATGCCCTGGCCCTTTGTTTGGGGTTATAAGTCTCTCTCTCTCTCTCTCTCTCTCTCTCTCTCTCTCTCTCTCTCTCTCTCTCTCTCTCTCTCTCCCCCTTCTCCAGCTGCTCATCACATACCAGATCCGAGTTTTGACAGCTATTCAAGGTTTGGGGTTGGGGTTTGGGGTTTCGGGGTTTGTTTCGGCAGAGACATATAAAGCAGACTTCCTCATGCCATGCCTGGTGAAACGGTTTTCACCTTTTGCAGTCAGAGATGTAGATCCCAGGGCTCGATCCCCAGACCTTCCCTTACCGTACCTTACCATCCCTGTGTACAGTATCCAGTCAACCCTGTGTGTCTTGAACCCGTGACCTGTGTGTTAGCAGTCAAAAGTTGTCTGTCATAGCCTCGTAGGTCTGAGTAGTTGTCGGGTCTTGAACCTTAGATCTGTCGAAGTAGGGGTCATACCTGCATAGGGGTCATAGTTGTTGTAGTTCTGAAAGGTCAAGATCATAGCCGCTACAGTCCTGAAGGGTCAAGGTCGTAGCTGCTACAGTCTTGAAAGGCCAAGTCTGTAAACTTCCAGAAGGTCCAGAAGTGGCCTTTCAAGTTTCTTCTCACGTTTGACACAGCAGACCAGAGGCAAGTGGGCAAGTGGTGAGTCCAACTTCGCTTAGTCAGCGGTACCCAGTCCCAGTCTCACTTTGTACAGTCAGCAAGTATCATGAGGGACTGTGTGCACCATGGGCCCGGTGGAAAAGGGCAGACCAGCGACTTACAGAAGTATAAATCAAGAGGCAGCGTCCAGCCATTCATTCATTCGCTGCGTAAGCCATCCGGAAGCGCTGCCCCAGCGTCTTGTGCGAGGTGGTCTGCAGGTTGCCCGAAGTCAAACTGGGCTGAAGAGAGGCAGGGTGTTCATAGGCAGTAGTAGCCGGCAGCCATAGCCTCCATATAGCCAGTGTTAGGAGTTAGTGCGTGAGTACGAGTGTGCGCTACAGTGAATGTGCACGGGGTATTCAGGGTGATCCAGAGATGAGTGTGTGCGAACAGTGGTGTTGGACTCAGTATCGAGAGTGGGGATGTACAGGCGCTGATCCGCCATAGCCTGTTGAAGCGAGTTTGCATCTGAACTGTGTTCTCATTTTTCATATCTATGAGCTTTGAGTGGGCGCTATGCGCCACTGTGAGTTGCCAGCTGTTTGCATGTATGTGAAGCGAAGAAGAGAGCGAGTCTGATTGCACTGGAGTGTTTGGCTAAAGGTTTTACAGTTACGACACCCTGTGCAGTGTCGAAAAACAAAAAAAAAGAGACAGAAATAGATTGTCTAACTTTTTTTTTTTTTTAAACAAAAAACAGAACCTTATGGTTCCGGCTCCTTGTCCATTCTGGGGAGCATCAGTTCGGTTCCTATTCCACCGGCAAGTCAAAGGAAATACATTGAGAACATGCACGCTCCTCCCCCTTCTGGCGTGGAGGAATAGATTGTCTAACATCCTTGTTGAAGAGGAGTGATTCACATATATACATACACAAAGGGGTTTCACTGCCAACAACTTCCGATAATATACTTCAGGACATTTGAAGTCAAAAATTATCTTCATCACTGAGTGCAATCACCATTTAGGGGGGTGCAGGCAGGGAGTGAGAGGACGGGAAGGAGGGGGAGGGCAGACCAGGGAAGTGGTATCAGCAGCACACCTGATTGAACATGAAAGATTCTCCTGTCAGAGAGACCCGTACAAAGCTGATTTCTCTACCAGCGCACATTTCCCTCTCAATCTCACCACAAGTACAGGACAAGACCTTCCTGTAATGAGACCTGCCGATTGCATCGTTTGGGTTCTTTTTGCTCAGCCAATAAGCGATCAAGCCTGAAGTTGCCGCACCAATCGAGTCCAATGGTTTCACGCCAACCGAGCCCAATGGTTTCACGCCAACCGAGCCCGACATCGTCGAACCATTGTTAGTCCCACCCCCCTCCTGCCCCTCCCTCCCTAATATTTCGAGGTCGTTTCCATTTGCATCAGGCACATATACATCTTCCTCTACATCCGAATCATCATCATCCTCTCTTTCAGGCCTGTACCCCCCAACAAGGATGGTGCCTTCCATGCTTCCGGATCCTTCTCCGTCCACGTCATCGTGTCGCTGAACCAAACCGTCACCATCTCCTTCTTGATTCGCTTGATCAAGCTCTAGCCTCGGCGATGGCGGCCGGTACAGTTTACGTCTTGTATAATTGTGAAATGGATGGTAGCCCTGCAACCGGCGCAGGAAAGCAGATCATTGTCTGCGCAGGGCAATACAGCATTGCTAGAACAGAATGAAAGGAAATGAATGTAATCCACACTCTTGACCAATGCTGAAGGCCATTCTCACATCTGGTGTTGTTTAGGAGTCGAGCTAAGCTGCAAACTGCTCGCTGAGTTAGTGTTTAGTTCACGCTGGTTAAGGTCTGGTAAGGGTTTACTTCGGGTTTGCTAGTATTTCGTTAGGGTCTGCGAAATGTTGAGTCAGCTATCCGCCAGGGTTCAGCAAGGATTTTGTTAATGTTCAATTGGGGTTTAGTTAGGGGTCATTTTGGGGTCATTTTGCAGTCATTTTGGGGTCTAGTAAGGTTCTTCTTATTTACTTAGGTTTCAGTGACGGTTACGTGAGGATTTAGCGAGGGTCTAGTGAGAGTTCAGTGAGGGTTTTAATGGGGGTTGGGTTTCGGCTTGGTGAGGGCTTAGTTAGGGTTTGCGTGAGTGTTTACTGAGGTTTTCGTTAAGGTTCGGTTAGGGGCTAGCTGGGGCTCATGTCAAAAAAGCAATCGACAGAATAGTTCGCCATGCTGATTTAGGGTTTATGCTGGCAGGTACCTCCTTTCTGCTACGAAAAGAAATCGCCGCGAGATCCAGATCATCAGATAGGAAATCCACACCAGTGGTCCAGATCATGAGAGCATCAGTAAGGCTATGTCACAGCCTAGTACGATACAAAACAATTATGAATACACCAACCAAAAAAGGAAACTACATGTCTCAGGATGTATCTCAAGATGTATCTCAAGATGTATCTCAAGACGTATCTCAAGACGTATCTTATGTCTCCTGAGACACAACACTTTCCCTCAGGAGGGCACTTTGCAAAACAAACGAAAGGAAATTGCAGACAACATGAAGAGCAGTAAGCACACTGAAACCGTTCTTTTACCTTTTCCGGAGTTGTTCTCTGTTTTCTTTCCTTACTTCGGCATTTCCCTCTGAAGTCTTCTTTTTTTCCCTCGTTTTTTTTTTTCCGTCTGCAGGGGCCATGCTAATCTTCTCTCTCTGTATCGTTCCAATTTTAACTGACAAGGCCACCCTGGGCTGAAAAGGCCACCTGGTGTCAGATTAGACACAAGATTGAATTTACCTGGGCTGGTTAGTCCGATGATAATACCTCAAGGCCATCGCCCTTTTTTTAAAAAGTAAAAAAATAAAGTAAAATTAACTGATGTCCTGAAGAAGTCAAAATGAAACTTGTTTTGTGGTTTGTCTTTTATGACTGAAAGGATTTGATGTGTTAGTTGTTGTCCCAAGTCCCCATCCCAGAGTCCCATTCGAAATTGAGTGGGACCATTGCATGTGTCTTCTTAAACCACCACCGCTACCTCGCTCACTCTTGGGAAAAATGGGAAAACTGGCAGTTTTGGCATTTTTTCAGAACTTTTAGGGGGTCCGACAAGGCTCGGTAGTTGGGCTTTGTGGGCCCGTTCGAAAAACAAAAGGATAGAAACAAACGACCGTGTCGGGGAAGGCAATGCACAAAGTTGTGCTCACACCAAAACTCACAAGAAAGTATGTAACTACTATTGTGGCCAGTTTCAGGTTTTCGCTGTTTGTGTTTTCGTTTTATTTCTTTTTTGTTTTGTTTTTGGTGCCCTGCCAGGGGAGGCATGGTGTGAGCGCGTGGCTGTAACGCCGTGCTTGTTCCTTTTTGGAAGTCTGGACGTGTATTTGTTTTTTTTCTTTATTCAGAAGAGTACCAGTAAAAAACCAAAACGGAACCCACACAGTGAAACTCAGGGTTGGCGATAACACCTTGGAGGTAGTGGTGGTTTAAAGACTCTTTTTCTTTAATTCGTTTGAGTTCTTTTTAACTTCTATCAAAAACCACATTTTTCCCGTGCACATCAAAAAACAAACTCCAATTGAATTGATACAATGTGAAGGGCAACTCTGGAAACAAACCAAAACCAAACCAAACCAAACCAAAACCAAACCAAACCCAAACCAAACCAAACCAAACCAAAACAAAACAAACCAAAACAAAACAAAACAAAACAAAACAAAACAAAACAAAACAAAACAAAACAAAACGGAACGGAACGGAATCTGAAGGAGAAAAATAACTGAGCTTACCAAAGACCTGTGTAGAACACCGAACATGTTCGGGTGTGTTCAGCAGAACGCCTCCCAATCGTGTTCGGTCGAACATTTTTTTTTATGATTAAGAAATAATATATATACATATATGTTATATAAGGTAACCGGCGTTCGGGACGGGCCGAACGCCCGAACGTACGGGACCCCTTGGGGATGCGTTCGGCCGTTCGGGCCGAAAGCGTACCAAAAAAAAAAAAAAAAAAAAAAAAAACCTGAAAAAACGATATGTTATGAAGAAAAATAAAATAAACAACATTTGCCAGAGCATTACATCCAAATTCCTTACCAAATTTGAAATAAAAATAAAATACAGAAAAAAAAATAATAAAACAAATAAGAAAAAATGTAAAGAGAATTAGAATTAGTGAGTGAGGGAGCACGTTTTCGACACCGCCGTCTTCGGCGATTTTTTTTTTTTTTTTTTGGCAAAGCCAAACGCCCTGAAAATTTCCAGATGTGTACTTCACATAATACAAACCTCGTTAAAAAAGTTTCAAAAACTAATAACGTTTTTTAGGCCCCGCAATAAAGTGAGAAAAAAAGTAAAACGTGAAAAAAAACAAAATAGTGAGTGGGCGAGCAGGTTTTGACACCGCCATCTTTGGCGATTTTTTTTTTTTTTTGGCTTAGCAAAACGACTTCAAAATTTATAGTGATGTACCTCACATCATAGAGAACTCACAAAAGAGAAAAAACAGAAAAAAAAAATCTTTGGGTCCCGAAATAATTTTTGGCGGGGGCCGAACGCCGTCGAGTTCGGACCCCGAACGGAACCCCGAACGCCCGTACGTACGGAGGTCGGCCCGGGGACCTCCCTACATACGGGCTGGTGACCCTGCATATATATGTATAGATATTGAGGTTTTTGATTTTTAACTCGAGTTTGGTTACGAATTTGAGCATACCTCCGAAGCAAAAGTTGTTTGCAACTTTGTATTATGATTTTACAAAACATATATTTTCTTCAGATTTTTACTGAAAAATTTCTTTTTTCTTTTCTTTAATATTTTTATGTTTGCGTTCGGAGGGTTTTGGTGCTCGTTCGCATTTGGAGGGTTTTGGAGCTCGTTCGCTTTCGGTCGCAAACATTTTGGGTTCGGTCACCGAACGCGAACCCAACGCTGCATATCCAAAGACTTCAAGCTTCGCAAAGTGACAAGGGGGTAAAAAAAAAAAAAAAAAAAATTAATATATTATTATAATCTAGGCTACCAGAGTGGCCCCGGGCTCACTTGCCCGGCCGGGCCAAAAAAAAAAATAATAATATAAAAATTTAACTTTATTTTTATTTTAAATTTGGTAAAGAATTTCGCTGTGACCCTGAGGCAAAAGTTGTTCAGTTTATTTTTCTGCATAACATTGTTTTTTTTTTTTTTTTTTTTTTTTTTTTTGTTTTGTTTTGTTTTTTGCTGGGACCTTCCTTGGTCCTTGCATAGGCCTGTCTCTTATACACATCTAGATGTGTATAAGAGACAGCACCTGAACTGTGTTCGTGGTTTCCATATCTTTGAGATTTGAGTGGGTGTCTGGGTGCTAATGTGAATCGCCATCTGTTTGCATGTATGTGAAGCGAAGAAGAGAGCGAGTNCAAAAGTTGTTCAGTTTATTTTTCTGCATAACATTGTTTTTTTTTTTTTTTTTTTTTTTTTGCTAGGACCTTCCCTGGTCCTTGCACGGCCGGGCCGTCCCGAAAAATAGGGTGACCCGGGCGGCCCGGCTTGTAGCCTAGATTATAATATAATTAAAAAATATATATTTTTAATAAATTAATAAATCGATAAAAGATAATAGCCCTCCTACCTCAAATTTGCCAAGGATCATTCGAAACTTCTGCAGCTGCTCCTGGATAAATACAGGGTCACTTTTCAAATTTGATTCAATTCCAAGAAGTTCTGCAGGTAAAAGATATTCGTACGTCCTTGTCCGACATGCATGTCGCGCACTGAATGACCTGAGGGGTAATTAAACGAAACAAACGAACTGATGCTAGTCAGACTGGTCTCGGTATCTATCTAATTATTAATGGATTGCTTATGACGTCAGCTCATTTTCAGTACGAAGCTGACCAGCAAACATGCAAATTCTTTTTTTCCTTTTCAAGTTTCACTTAACATGCAGCATGTATGTAGTCAGAATGTGATTTCATCGAAAATTATTTTCATCAAAAGTTATTTTTGCAAGGGAAATGAGGGAGATCGAATGACAGAAATCCAAATTGCATCATCGCATCGAAAACCAAATGGTCGTGTGTGTCGCACGAAAAGCGGAATGCAACAAAGAATAAATACACCAAATAAGAGCAAAGCAATGAACTCAATTGCAATTGTCAATGTCAGCCCCTGACTTCGCCACCATCAACAACGTATCCAATGTCGCTCGCTCTTCACACTGGCGCGTGGCGCCGGACCACAGACTCAGGACACCTATCTACCCTACACGGTATGACGATGCAACCAGAAGAACTTCAGCAGCAGAACCGATGCACATGAAGATGTCGCCCATGCCAACCTCCACGACACATCGGGTACATCTTCCTCTCTCTCTCTTTCAAACCCACTCGTCGACTGTCCCCTCACAGGCTACCTTCATGCCCAAGGAACACCCTACAGCCCCACCGGCCCGGCAACAATGCACGAACAACCCGGCTATGGCCGACGTGCGACGCTGCTGCCAACTGCTGCGGGTGCACGGTCTGCCAGCCACCGAAAAACAGGCCCTCTTCGGGCCTCTCGTGTTGTTCTGGTCTTGCGGCCTGAGCTCCATTGGGCCCCTACCTTCATGCCCAAGGAACACCCTCCAGCCCCACCGGCCCGGCAACAATGCACGAACGACCCGGCTATGGCCGACGTGCGACGCTGCTACCAACTGCTGCGGGTGCATGGTCTGCCAGCCACCGAAAAACAGGCCCTCTTCGGGCCTCTCGTGTTGTTCTGGTCTTGCGGCCTGAGCTCCATTGGGCCCCTGTGAGTGCTCCAATCTTCGCATTTCAATCAAAAAATACTTTCATCAAGAATGACTTGTTATCAAAACTAGAATCAATAAAAACTTCAAACAGAATTGTTAATAACTTTAGTATCATCGTACATACTACATAGTACTACAAGAAGATACCAATCAATGAAGGAAACATACCATCGTCCGCCGAACAGAATGTACAGTCGCTATAACTGCATCGGGGCAACTTGCAGTCCAGATACAGCGAGAATGACCATACATTCTATTCAGAGGAAGACAGCAGTACAAACATGTACCCGTTGATTAACTCAGATGATGAACAGATTGAGGGCTCAAAATCCAAATCCTGTTTTGGATACAAATAATGCTAGGGCCTCAGCCACCACTTCACAAGAAAAAGGGAAAAGGGGGGAGGGAGGAGGGGGGAAGGCAGGAAAAAAAGAGGAGGGGGGAAGGAATACAGCAAATAAGGAGGGGGAAGGAAATACAGCAAATAAGGAGGAAGAATAAATGAGGAAGGACAGAAATGGTAAGAAAATCCACAGAAGGCAAACGATAACAGAAAAGGAATGAAACAGAAGAAGAGAAGAGAAAAGAGTACCAACTGGCATAGCTCAGTTTCTTTTTTTTTCTTTTTTTTTTCTTTTTTTTCTTTTTTTCTTTTTTTTTTTGCGGTAACTTCAGTAGAGTCACAAAAACGAGTTATAACTGCACTACGGGGCAAGATACAGTTTTAAATTGCAGTTTGGGCACCCTACCTGGCCTGAAAGCTGGGTTGTATACATAGCCTGAACTGCAATTCGAAACTCCAATGATGCTACGTCAAGGCCACCGCCCTTCTCAAAAAAAAAAAAAAAAAAAAAGAAGGGAAAAAAAAAGAGAGAGAAAGAGGAGAAGAGAACACAGAAAGAAAGAGAAACAGAGAAAGTGAAGGAAACAGGTTCAAACTTGCAAGAATAAATTGTTTTTTCAAAAAAAAAAAAAAAAAAAAACCACAAGGTGACGAGTGGCTCCCCAAAACAGCCAGTTGACCCGGAGGCTGCGCTCGGGAGTTACCGGCATGTTTGCCTTCCTGCCCGTCTCCCCAACACATCCACGATGATGGCAAAACCACCAGGGCGCTGCACAAGGGTCTCACCCGCTCATGGTTTAAACAGTCCCGACGCACTCAGTCATTAACAGTTTCCCAATTTGGGAAACTGGCTGCCTGGAGATTGTAAAGGGACAAACAGGCAGGGATGAAAGCACGCAACTACCATCTTCCTCTGAACACAAGGCAGTAAACGCACCCCACCCATGACCCCATACAAACTATCTTTCCAGTCTGATACCATGCCAGGCCTACTAGCGAGGGGTGCTCATACGACTCCCCCTAGCCGGCCAAGGCAGTGTCATCAAAAAAAAAAAAAAAAAAAAAGGATGAGAGAGTGTGCGTTGTGTTCTGGGGAAGACGTTGCGCCGCAAGAATAGATCAGACAAGGGTAGTTTCAAAGGTAGTTTTTCCTGTTGACGCATGGTTACTATCTGGCGTCTTCTTCTGACAGCCATCCAGAAAGGAGAAAAAGCCAAGAAAAAAGCCAAGCCAAGAAAAATTGGAGGGAGGAAACTCAGGGAAGTCCAGGAAATGTCCAAACGACAAGTTGGATGACGACGACGACGACGAAGAAGAAGAAGAAGAAGAAGAAGAGGAAGTGAAGGAGAAGAAGTGAAGGAGAAGAAAAAGAAGAAGAAGAAGAAGAAGAAGAAGAAGAAGAAGAAGAAGAAGAAGAAGAAGAAGTGAAGGAGGAGAAGTGAAGAAGAAGAAGAGAAGACGAAGACGACGAAGAAGACGAAGAAGACGAAGAAGAAGACGAAGAAGAAGACGAAGAAGAAGAAGTGAAAGAGACGAAGAAGTGAAGGAGAAGTGAAGGAGAAGACGCGAAGAAGAAGAAGAAGAAGAAGAAGAAGAAGAAGAAGACGAAGACGAAGAAGAAGAAGAAGAAGAAGAAGAAGAAGAAGAAGAAGAAGAAGAAGAAGAAGAAGGACAGTGAAGGACGAGAGAAGAAGAAGAAGAAGAAGAAGAAGAAGAAGAAGAAGAAGAAGAAGAAGAAGAAGAAGAAGAAGAA
>BFEA01000063.1:25404-37499 GCA_003427395.1 Chara braunii
CCCCCCCCCCCCCCCAATCCCGACTCCGATCCTGTTCTTCACCTCCCCCCCTTTTTTTTCCCCACTTAGCGCGCACGTGCGTGCGTTCCTATCCTCCCTGCTGCCTTCCCGATCCGCCCGCCAACTTCCCATCCCCCCACCCCGACCTCCCTCCCCTTCCCAATTCTGATCTCGACTTCCCCCCCCATGCCCAATCGCGCACCCCACTACGTTCTTCCCCCGATTTCCCCCCCCAAACTCCGAATTTACCCCGACTTCCCGCGATTTCCCCTCGATTTCCCCCCGATCCCAACTTCCCCCGATTTTCCCCCCGATCCTATCTTCCCCTCGCCCCGATCCCGATCCAAACCAGCACCCGATCCCAAATTCAACCGCGCGCATGTGCGCACGATTTTCACACTATCCACCTCCCCCCAAGCGCACCTCCACATCGAGACTACTGGCGGGTGCGACACATCGGTTTGAAGATAACGCAAGTGTCCTACAATGAGCCCAACGAGC
The DNA here is from genome assembly GCA_003427395.1 of Chara braunii. Lineage (NCBI taxonomy): Eukaryota > Viridiplantae > Streptophyta > Charophyceae > Charales > Characeae > Chara > Chara braunii. The sequence continues at coordinate 25,906 of BFEA01000063.1, forward strand.
ACAGTAATCTCGTGTGGAACAACAGGGCAAAATCTCGTTTGGATTTGATTTCCAGTACGAATGCAAACTATGTGAGCTTGGCCAATCGATCCTTTAGCGTTTCTGGACTTGAAGCTAGAGGTGTGAGAAAAGTTACCACGGGACAACTGGCTTGCGGCAACCAAGCGTTCATAGCGACATTGCTTTTTGATCCTTCGATGTCGCTCTTCCTATCATTGTGGAGCAGAATTCACGAAGTGTTGGATCACTCACCCGCCAGCAAGTCGAGCACTTCGCACCGAGATCGTCATCGGCTTTGGATCCTTGATGCCGCCGATCCACGCACGTGACGCGCTCGAAAGGATTGACGAGATTCCTCCTGCCCATTGCTCTCCAAGGCAGTTGAGATTGATCTCGTCTCCTTCATCAGCATCACCAAGCATCATCAGCGTCATCGTCATCAACAAGGATCATCATCACCATTATTGAGGATTGCTCCGACGACCTCGTCGTTCCACCGGGGGAACGATCAAGAAGACCCTTTAGGGATTGAATGAAGACCTTCCTCGACTAGGAGGAAGGACCTTGATTGCTCCCGGCCGATCGGGAGTGCGGTATTGTCAATCTATCTCCCTCTTACTAATCCCCTCCCTTCCTCTCGCCGATCTCTCTTAAAGATTTCATCTTTTTCCTCTTCTTTTACCTCCCATCTCCCCTGCCCTCCTCTAACCCCCCGCCTAATCGGTCGCATCATCCAAAATCCCTAATGCGCATGACGCATATTCTCTCTTTTAGGGTTTGTTTGACAATGATGTCCATCCTGTCGTTCAGAATTTTGATCTGATTCGATAGGATTAATCTTCATTTCCTTTCCTCCTGTAGTCGTGATCGAAATCAATTCCGACGTTTTTGTTCAAAAGTTACGTGAAATTCTTTCTTATATCAAATCCTTTTCTTAATTCAATTTAAAATTTGACTTTATTTCAAAAATTCGTGAAATAAATTTTGGAATTTACTTAATTCAATTCTTTTGATGTTGAATTTCCTTCTATTTTCTATCCCCCATAAAATTCCGAAATTCTACAATATTTTTCTGAAATTCTTTTGAAATTCTTTCGAAATTTCTTTGAAATTCATCTTAGTCTCGTAACACATCGAGAAATTTTATTGATTTGACCTAGATAATCCTGGAATTTCTCTCCACCTACTTTACGTGGCTATCACTAATTCTTTATGAAATTGCATCGTAAATTCTTAATTCAGGAATTTGTTTTCTACTTTTATTTCAAATTCCCTTTGAAATTCTTTTAATTCAGGAAATACGTCAAGGAATTTTTCATTTTACTTCAAAATTTTCCTCTCAACTCATCTCTACCTCTTCTATCATCCCTCTGAACGTTTGGGAATTTCTACGAATAGTTTTGAAATTTGTTGAATTTTGCTTCAATTTCCTTAAAAATTCCGAATTACGCCCAAACGATTTTGGAATTTTATTCTGACTTTGTGATTGTCTTATGCATGCTTTTCTCTATACCCCACGCCATCGTTTGAAAATCCCCTCTCATTTCCTTGCCCGAATTGGAAATTTCCTTCTTTCCCCCTCACTTTGACTTTGAGTTTTCTTGATTTAATTTCATAAGTTCGTTAGACTTCATTTCTACTCGCCTTCTTCTCACAGTCCCTTACCCCTCTTTTGCGTGGCACCCTGGCTCCCCGTGACATCCAACAGCGCGCACTCCAAAATCGCCCTCGAGACGCTCGTGCCACCAATCGACTCACTCGCTTTGACGCACCGACCACGGCCACAGATCGTCCCTCTCGTCACAGTGCTCCCTCGACATTATCTTCATCTTCCTCATTTGTCGACTCCATGCAGAGTGCAGAGTCGCTCCATCAGTGAAGAGCTTGTGCTCCTAGCTCGCGATACCATGGTTGATTCTTCTCACATTTCCACCCCTATGGCCACCAGTTCGGGTCCAGCCGCCCAATCGGATCGCCTACTGGATCTGCTCGAGAACATGCAGGCCAGATTCGAGGCCAGACTCGAGGCCAAATTCACGACCCTCCATACCGACTTTTCATCCCTATCGGCCCGTGCGTCACAGTTGGAGCCCCGTACTAGTGCACCTCCTCCCCACCCCCCTCATATGCATCTATGCCAGCTTCCTCTCCTTCTTCGGCTGGCGTCATCTACACACTTGTCTCTTCCACGGGTTGCATGTCCTCACCCCAGTCCCACCCTTCCTCTGCAGCCATCTCCTCCTCCCAGGTTTCCTCCCCTGCACCTCCCTCCTCAGGACCCATGGCATCTTGTCCCGCCACCTCCTCGACGTTGGTTTCCACGACACCTCCCTCATCACCCCCTGCTCCTTTGCCCCCCCACCCCACCCCCTCCGACACCTAGGACACAAAATGTTGAGCTCCAACGCCAGCTCACCCTGGCCCATGATCACATCCGCCAGCTCCAAGGAGGTCCACCCCTGCCTCCCCACCTCGCGACACAGCCTGTTGCCCCTTTCATCTACCGACGGCATCAGACACAGGTCGCTGCGATGCATTTCACTCTCCCACCACCGGCCACCACGATGTGTTAGGGACCTTTGCCCCAACTTCATGCTCTTTCTAGTGCTCTTGCCGGTGCCACTACTTCTTCTGCCCTCTTGTCACAGTCGGCTCTTCCTCTCCCTAACCATTATCGGCCCCCGATGTATGTTCCAAAGTTCCGATCGGATCGCCTCCCACAGTTTGACGGCAAGGCCTCCGAGCTCCAAGGATGGATCTCTACTGCTGAGGAGCAGCTTCGCTTCCTTGGTGTCGCCATGGAACTGTGGCCCGTCAAGATGTCCTCTCGCTTTACAGGTCGTGCAGCCTCCACCTGGCGTGACTTCCTCACCCTTCGCTCACAACGCGGCGTACATGAGGGCATGTCTTATCCTGAGTTTCGCGACTTCCTTCAGCACTACTTTTCTCGCCCTGCGCCAACCTGCGACCCGATTACCCGTCTGGTTGAGATCAGATGGCTTGGTGGCGACAATGCCTTAGAGTCATACATCACGGCATTCCACCGTGTACGCGCCTAGATTCCCGTCACAGCCATACCCGAGGACACCATGATCCAGCGATTCCGCGCAGGTCTACCCCAGCCATTCCAGTTGCAGATGATGGCGTATTCGATTCCCACCTTACCAGAGGCTTTCAACATTGCTAGGGCCATTCATCTCACTTATGCTCCACTCATCGGCCCCTCGCCTCAGCCCGCCGCTGCCCATTCCGCTACTAATGTAGGCCCTCGCCCCTCCCAGCCTCGGCAGTCTTCCACATGCCGTCGTGGCCCTCGTAGAGGCTCTGGACGATCCCTCTCTCGCCGCTTGCATGCCCTGCTTCGTGATCCGTCGAGCGTTGATGACGACACCGCCTCAGATGGTTCTGCGAGTGACCGAGACCTAGGACCCGACCCTCAGTCCCCCGCGGAGGATGACGTCTCTTCCCACGACGACCGCCTCATCCGGGCCCTTTCCGCCCTCCTTCGTCGTCAGTCCTCATCCTCCAAGACCCGCTCTCCAGCCCCACAACTACCCCTCCCAACGGGGTTTGTGTTCCCTCGCAGCCACTCGACTGTTGCTGAGAGTGAGGACCTTCGTACACGAGGCATCTGCACCCGTTGTCGCCTCGTCGGCCATACCTCCTCTACGTGTCCGTACACAGACACCCTCCAAAGTCATTTCGCACAACAGGCTCGCCCTCAAGCTGTTCCCCCCGTCTCGACATCCAGTGCAGCACCCACCTAGCCGCGATGTCGCATTTCCCAGACTCTCCTACGGTAGCAGGCATACCCGTTCGCAACTCTACCTTTGCGCCACTTGCTACTCTTCCTGACGACTCTGGTCCGACCTTATCTTTGGTTGACCTTACCGACACTGGTATACCTTTTCCTTCTTTGCCTAGCGTCTCTCGTGACCCCCCTCCTCCACGTCCTCCTACAAGGCGTGCTCTTCGCACGGCCCGCTGCAGTGCTTCCCTTATTGCAGTCGAGGATATCATCGACTTCCTGGACCTCGAGTGTGTTAAGGTCCGTCAGGAGCCTTAAAGAACGCATCATGTCCACGATGTCTCAGCGCCTACACAATCCCGATCGCACCTTACCGATTATTACTGTGCTCCTCGGGACCTCTACTAGAGTGTATCGCGCACTATGGGACTTTGGCTCTACTGGCGACTTCATTCATCCTCCCATAGTTGAGGAGGCATCTCTCTATACATCCCCTACCCTTCCACTGTCACTGTCACGCTTGGTGAAATCAGGCCAAATCCTTCGTCGACTATGTGGTGCCTAATCTTCCATTCTCCTTCCCCTTGCGGATGCCCCACAGCCTTCGCAAGGCCCCTCGGTTCCATGACCATTGGACCTTCGACGTCATGGAAACCCTATATGATCTTGTTCTTGGCACTGCCTACTCCCATCAGTTCGCCCATGCCGGCCCCAATTGGACCCACAACGATCTCGTCCTCGACGCCAAGGATGGGAAGCAATACCGTATTCCGTTGCTGGGCAAATCAGACTCTACACTTCCCACCCTGGTTAATGTCACCGCCTGTACACCTACCCAGTTCCACCACTTCCTTCGTCAGCCTGATGTCGAACTTTATGTTGTCGACATCACGGATCTCCTCACCTGCAACCCCATGCATCAGGACGTTGAGTTGGTCGAGCTCGATCCACCACCTTCCGAACCCCCCGACCCTCCTCATTCCTTAGCTTCCTTACCCTCCTCTACCCCTGCTAGCCCATCTCACTTTCTCGCTTCCCTTACCACGGATACACCCTCAGTCCCCACCTCAACACAGACTCCCTCCACCTCTGCTTCAGACGTCGCCGCTGCCAAGGAATTTGACACCCTTCTTTCTTCCTCGTCGCCTAGCGTTGGTGCCCTCCTTAGCGAGTATCGCGATGTTTTCCCATCATCCGTCTCCTACAGCAGTATTCCTCCCATGCGCGATATCGAGCACCACATCCAACTCGAGCCCAACTATTGCATTCAGAATCGCGCCCCATATCGCCTTTCAGTTCCCGAGGCCCAGGAACTCAAGCGCCAACTTCAGGAGTTGCTTGGTCAGGGCTTCATTAAACCGAGTACTTCCCCATGGAGTGCCCCGGTCCTCTTCGATCGCAAGAAGGACGGCACCCTTCATCTCTGTATTGACTACCGCGGTCTCAACCACTGCACGATCAAAAACAATTATCCCATGCCTCTGTATTGACCTTCTTGAGGACTCTGTTCTAGTCTACATTGACGACATCCTGATCTACAGTCGTACCCTAGAGTATCACCTGACCCATCTTCGCACTGTCCTGCAGCGACTACGCGACCATGGGTTTTATGCGAAGCTTTCCAAATGTAGTTTTGCTCAACCCAAAGTCGACTTCCTCGGGCATCAGGTATCTGACCACGGCCTCCACATGGACGACTCGAAAATCCAAGCCATCGTCGATTGGCCTACCCCTACATCTTTCCCCGCCCTGCGTAGTTTTCTTGGCTTGACCAACTACTATGGTCCTTTTCTCAAAAACTACGCGCAGTATTTTTCCCAGCTTACCCCTCTGACCAGCGGACGTCTCCCTTTTCATTGGACCCCGGCTCACGAGGATGCCTAGCGACTTGTCACGTCAGCTCCTGTCTACTTACCCGATTACTCGCGTCCATTCACTGTCACCACCGATGCATCCGACTTCGCTATTGGAGTTGTTCTCTCCCAGATCTACCCAGCCACTTCTACTTTTCCCGACCACAGAGTCCCGCCTCCCTCGCATTCCTCGCTTCCCTCCTCCACCTCCAGCAACTGCGGCTCATCTTGCACCCATCGAGCCCACCCCCTTAAGGGCCCCACCCGCTTATATTCCCGACGTCGCTGATGACGGTACAGTCGAGTCTCGCGATGGAGAGTGTCCGGTTGCTTATCTATCTCGACAGCTACTTCCCGTTGAGCGTAACTATACTACTGACGAGCGCGAGGTCCTTGCGTTGGTCTACGCTGTTAAGAAGTGGCGTCATCACTTGCACGGTCACACTTTCACCGTTTTGACGGACAACTCTGTCCTCGCCGCCTTCCAAACGAAGCCTAAGCTCACTTCTCGGCAGGCTCGTTGGTGGCGTGACCTCTCAGAGTTCGACTTCACCATCAAGAAGATTTCCGACGAAAGCAATCGCGTCGCAGATGCCTTATCCCGACCTTCAATGCGAGGATCGTCAGCTATCTGTTATTTCAGCTCCCATCATCCACCCCGCCTTTCTGGATGAGTACCACCGCGCATACACCCAGTGCCCTGAGTTTCAATCCATCTACGCTGACCTACAGGTTGGCAAGTCCGTCCCTAACTTCCAGCTTCATCCCTCTGGACTCTTGTATTGGTTTGGTCGCCAATGTACTCGTACTCCCCACTTATGTGTGCCCTCTACTGGCCAGCTCCGCGTTCGGGCCGTCGAAGTGTCACGACCAGCGCGCCGCCGGTCATCTCGGTGTCTGCAAGACACTTGACCGCCTCTACCGCCATTACTACTGGGAGCATCGTCATCCCTTCACTAAGGAGTACGTTCGCACCTGCAGGATTTGCCAGGAGGCCAACATTCCCAACCACCCCCCCTACAATCTTCTTCATCCCTTACCCATTCCTACTCAGCGTTGGACTTCGGTCTCCATGGACTTCATCGGTCCTCTTCGCCCCCCTACCCCACGAAGCCACGACGCCATCTTCGTCGTTGTTTGTCGGTTGACTAAGCATGCTCACTTCCTCCCTTGCAAGTATGCTAGTTCAGCCAAAGACATCGCCTCCCTCTACTTTAACCGCATTGCCATTCATCACGGTCTTCCCATTAGCATCGTCTCTGATCGCGATCCCCGCTTTACTTCTCACTTCTGGCGTGGACTCCATAAGATCTATGGCTTCGAGCTTCGCCTCTCCTCCTCCTATCACCCCCAGTCAGATGGACAAACCGAGGTCACCAACAAAACTCTTGGGAGTATCCTTAAGAAGTTTGTTGAGAATGACTCTGATTGGGATCTGCATCTTGCTCACACAGAGATCGCTTACAACCACATTATTTCTCCTGCCACTGGCATGTCCCCCTACTACTGTGACTTGGGATATCACCCTCATGTCCCATCTGATCTTCTTCGTCCATCTCAGATCCATCCCGACACCAAATGCCTTGCCCTCGATGACTGGGTAAAGGAGATGGATGTGCTTCTTAGCAAGGCTCGAGAGAGCATTGCTAACTCCCAGCCTCGCATGGCCACTCGCGCTAACCGTTCTCGCATTGACCACCCCTTCAAAGTTGGCGACGAGGTTCTTGTCGACGCACGTCACTTCCAGCCCGAAGCCGACACACTTCGAAAATTCATACGTCGATATATCGAACCATGCACCATTCTTGCACATGCCGGACCCAATCATGATTGTCCGGTGAGCTTCAAATTGAAGCTTCACGATTCCATGTATCGCGCTAACCTACATGATGTGTTCCATGTATTTCTATTTCGCCCCTTCATACGGTCTCCTCCCGAGTTTCACGGTCGACCTTACCCTCGTCCTTCTCCCATCATCATTGAAGGTCACGAGGAGTTTGTCGTCTCTGATATCGCGTCCCGGCGTATGACTGAAGGTGACCCTCCCCGCCTCGAGTATCTCGTTCGATGGAAGGGTTATCCTGACGAGGAATCTACTTGGAAGCCTCTCGAGCACCTGAAGCATGCCATGACTTTCGCGCGTGCTTACGATCGTGCTCACCCTTTCCCTTCATCGTCATCCCCTCCTACTTCTCGTCCTCCCACTGACCCATCTACTTCAGCGACCACTAACATTCCCCCTCCTCCATCGATGGGTCCTCTTGCTTCAATGGTACCCACCTCAGGTCCTTCCCCCGTCGATGTGGTTCCGCCTGTTGTTGCAATTGACTCTTCTCGCCCTCAGCGTACCCATCGACTTCCTTCTCGTTATCGTAACTGATCTATACCCCCTATACGCTCTCTATCTTTTACCATTCTTGGACACTTATGCAGCAGCTCCCGGTTTTCGCTTCTACATTCAACTTCTACATTCAACTTCTACATTCAACTTCTACATTTGGCTTCTTCATCGACTTCCAACCTCAGTGCTTCTCTTCAGTACCATGGTACGTGTCGCAGTGTTCCAGACTTCTACTCGGCTTTCGTGCTACTCCTACTTCACCCCGGCTACTTCGACCTGACTTCGGCTTCGAGCTTCATCGGTTGGACTACTTCATTCCTCCCTCCGCCACGGAGTTTCCCTCATTCCCACCCATCCCTTATCTTCGAGCTTACTTTGCAGTCGCATGATGACCCCCATTCTCCCTACTCATGTGGGTGTGTCCGTCTGGCGCCCTTTTGCCTTACCTTATGTTGCGCGCCCTCCTCTGGAGTGTACGTTTTTTTTGCTCGCGGCTTTTGGCCACATGTCTATGCCGGCATAGCCCTCTCTCCTTCCAGGCTCACCTTATGTGTGCTCCCTTGTGTGAGTGTCCTTCCCCTTTCAGTTGGCGGTACCCGTTTAATGGTTTCCATTCAGCCCGGTGTCGTGTTGTTACTCTCCCTCTGAGCCTGATGACCCTTACCTGGTTGTGTGGGTGCCCCCTTGGAGTTTACTCTGAGAGTTGTACCTGTCGCCTTCCCACCCATTCCTACCTCTACCGTGCGACTGAGTTCCCTTCTCTTTTGTTCAGGTATTGTGCATTGTGTACAGGGCACGTGAGACTGTGACACATTCTTTTTCAACTTAGGACATTGGTTTAGTTATTCTTTGGCCTTTAGGGCCCTGGTGTTGATTTATATTCAGCCACTTTGGCTCAGGAGACATTTTTCTCTTTCTTGGCCGGCACAGGTCAGACATTTTTCTGCTTTTTTGGTCGACTCAGACCGAACATTGTTGCATAGATTAGGCTTGAGGCTTAGTCTGCATTGCATCTCTTTTCCTGCATGGAGCTTGCTCCGCATCTTATCTAGGATTGTTTCCTTTGCCATTGTGTTTTCGCTATTTCAGCGGATAGCGTGTTTGATGTATCGCTTGATCCATTCACAGGTCCGAGGATCGTATAGCGGTACCCCTACAGCCCGACAGTGAGACCGGACCAGTTTCAGGTCGTTGGCCTGACCCTGTTCCAGTACCAGGTTGTTCCCGTACCTGGACCTAGGCCGGTATATCACTTCGGCCTAGGCCCAGGTCCAGTCAGTCAGTTGGTTGATTCATTCTTGATTCGTTCGTTCATTCAGCCGAACTGGACCTTCACTCAGCTGTTGCTTCTCGTGTGTGTCCATCTCCTCTCTCTCTCTCTCTCTCTCTCTCTCTCTCTCTCTCTCTCTTACCATCTCCACACGTGCCATCTGCATGTGCGTCACACCCACAGGGTACACAAGCCGTCGTCGGATGTTAACATCCGAAGGCCAAGATAGGGTTGGGACGGCTTGGCCCCTTCCTACCGAATCAATCATGAACCTGGCGTTGTATTTGTGCCTGCTGCCAGATTCATTTTCCAGTAGGGCATTCTTGCCAAATGGGGGAAAAGTCCGGGCGTGAGAAACCAAAAAGGTTTCCGCGTGGACATTTTTCCACCAATCATCCCTTCACTGATCTCACCTGAGTAAGACTTTGGATCCATCATCCCCACCTGAACCCCAAGAAATCGCTCAAACTGCAAGGGAGGCAAGGTCTTCAAGCCCGAATCAACACAGACCCGGGCTTTGCGATAACCACAGATTTAGACCAATTAATACTTGAGGCCTCAAAAAAAAGATGAGAGTAAAGGTCAAGGCAGCGTTTAAGGGCTTGCAAGGAGGCTGGCCTGTGTTACCGATAATGCAAATAAATCATCAGCCATGGCTGATGTTTCGACTTGTATTGACCCAACACACAGGCCTTGAATGTCGAGCTTGGCTCTGTCTGATAAGGGAGAGTAAGACTTCCATCTGAAGAAGGAACAGCTAGGGTGGTAGGGGGCATCCCTGTCTTAGGGACCTGGTTATTAGTTTGAGCGGTCGTGAGATGATCCCATTGATAGAAACCTTGCCTACACTTGAGGCGGACATATCCTTAATCCAGGTTCAAAAGTTAGGGCCAAAGTTAGCCCTCTCCAGGGCCTCAAGAACCAAGTTCCAATTCCCTACACCTGAGGCGGACATATCCTTGATCCAGGTCCAAAAGTAAGGCCCAAAGTTAGCCCTCTCGAGGGCCTCAAGATCCAAGTTCCAATGAACTCTACATAGTTGGGCCCAAAGTTAGCCCCCTCTCCAGGGTCTCAAGAACGAAGTTCCAATTAACTCTACCAAAAAGGCCTTTTAAAGGTGTAACATTAGGGCCACCACTTCCAGCTGGTCTTCGTTAAATATTTCCAGTGCCTTAAACCACAAGTACACGGCCCCAGCCTTGCAGTCCGACACTCGTCGCCACAACAAAATGAGGTCGAAACGTCAAACGTTGGGCCCGCCATTGATAAATTCGATTCGATCGACAGCGGCGTTTTCATTTGGAGACGCTGGGCCTGCCGTTGATGAATTCAATCGGCGGCCGTGTTTTCATTTCGCGCCTCCTGAATTTGAGGTGTCAGACCCGCGACCCAGGTGCCCATGTACTGGCCCATACATTTGCCCATACATTGGCCGCGGGAGAAAATAGAGTACGAGCGTTTCTCCTCGGATGAATTTGGGGGGCACTCCCACAGTGGCCCGTCCCCTCTGTTCATGATGCTCTCTCCGCAAATATACCGCCGCGGCTTTAGGAAGTACTGGTGGTTTAACCGTGAGAAGTGAGAAGGATGGTGTTCCTTACATTACCTTGGATGAAGCCGGCTTGTTCAACGCCTAGCCTACAAGGGAGGGAAGGGAGGTGTCTGTGGAGGCCTATGGCTAGTGCCTTAGCCAAGATTTTATAGGACGTCTTGAGTAGTAGGGAGATAGAGCGCCAATTGCAGACATTACCTTCCTTACCTCCCTGTTAAACCACCAGTACATGGCCCCAGGGAACTGGAGAACCTTATTTTGAGCCTCTCTGAAAATTTAGGAGGCCGAGTGTCGTAGATAAAGTGAATAGGCGGCGGGCAGCAAGACATTTGTTAGGGCCAGGCAGTTTTGGCCAGGCAGTTTCGTCGCGCCAGTTGGTTGAGGGAAACACAGGCCGAGCAGCAAGACATTCCACGGCCTTCTAGGAATGCAGGCCCTGGGCGAGAATGGCAGCATCATACACAGGCAGTTGGGAGGCCTAACTGAATGAGGCTCAGTAGCTGCAACAGAGGCGCGGCATCCTGGGGCCTACCGGAAGCTTCTGGGCCCAGGCCCAGGCCAGCCAGGCTGCGAAGGCATGTCGGCTCTTTCCATATAGGAAAGAGCTAGCTGCCTGGAGCTCAATCGCGCACTAGCATGCTAGCGGCAGAGCTGCTGGAGAGGACGCTCGCGGACTGCTACTGGCGCTGAGAGGCAAGGCGCGGGCACGTGCGGTCGTGTGAAGGTGAAGGCCGCTGCTGCGGGCAGCGCCATAGCCCAGCCTCCATAGCTGGCGGGCTTGGACTACAGTGAAGCGCAGGGGGTGGTCTTCGGGTGTACAGAGGGAAGAC
>BFEA01000063.1:117685-127961 GCA_003427395.1 Chara braunii
TACAGCCAGTTTCCGGGTCACAACAGATTCTGCAGGACTATGCAGCTCTGTTGATTGGATTAATGAATGATGTGCGAACTCTGCATGGCAATAATGTGTTGTGAGAGTGCATGGAGTGTCGTTCATAGACATGCACGCCTCACAAATTGTGCTTGTACTGTTCACGACATTAGCAATTTTATCATAATTCCACTCATGCGATGGTTTGGATCATGAAGACCATGCTCTTGCAAATGTGCTCTGCTCTCCTGAATGCTGGTAATTGCATCGATGAGAACGTGTTCTTGAAAACAGAGCAAATTTATAAGATAATGGTGTTCATGGCGCAGAACAATGCGATGACCGGCAGTAAAATAATTCGCTAGTATGATTGTGCCATGGCAATAACAACCATGGCAGACTCTCAAAGTACATGCATCATTACTGTAACAACAAAAAGCCATGTGAGTTCTGTGATGAAAAAACACATCTGCGGTCGCAACAGAGTCTTCGTCTCTCCACCTTTCCCATCTAGCATGTGCCAAACCTCACCAAACTATCCTGACACACATGACAACACCTCGGAACTGTGGGGAGCAATGCAGTCCGTATTTGGTTGCTGTTCTGTGATGATTATGCCACTCTTTCACATTCTGTGTCTGACATTTGTGAAACACGCTTGCCACAAAAAGATGCTCCACTGCTAAATTTCAATTGATAGGCCTCTTGGTACGTAGTCTTCATTTCAGATAATAACATACCTAGGATATTCATCAAGTAATCCAGAAAACTGGCACCACGCAGGTCAGTAGATCAATGCTGTGGGCTTGGGCGCTGGACCCACAACATTCGTGAACTCGCTGGTCAGTGATCTGCAAGGCTGTGAGGTTATGCATACTTCTTTCCAGTCCGAGGTGAGCTCACATCCATGCAGTAGCCCAACCATCCATATTCTGCACTCCGTCCTCACTGCACACATCTCTCTCTCTCTCTCTCTCTCTCTCTCTCCTGTCTCTTATACACATCTAGATGTGTATAAGAGACAGGCGGTGGGATAGCCAAGGGTTGAGTTTGGAAGTTACAGTCTCTCTTTCCCCCCCCTTTTTTTTCCCCCTCCCCTATATGACCACTTATCCCCCCCCCTCTTTTACACCAAGTCGAGTTCAGGCCGGTTTAAACCTGTCTCTTATACACATCTAGATGTGTATAAGAGACAGAGTTCAGGCCGGTTTAAACCTGTGTAAGTCAAAGCAGAACAGTTAGTAGCTTAAGTAGGATTAGTAGTCAGGCTAGGGTAGGCTAAACAGAGGANCTCTCTCTCTCTCTCTCTCTCTCTCTCTCTCTCTCTCTCTCTCTCTCTCTCTCTCTCTCTCTCTCTCTCTCTCTCTCCTCTGGTGTTATTGTACCCATCTGATTCAGCAGGATTCGAACTTGTCACCTGTTTGTCAACAATTACTGCTACGGCATATGCTTGTCAACAATTACGCGTCACCACCACGGACAACAAGAACAATGTCAACCGGAACATGAAGAACAACAACAACAATGACAGCAACAATGACAGCACTACGACGAGGACACAATTTGATGTCCTGAAGGACCATGGACAGCATCCGCTTGTAAGAAAGACAGTACTGGTTGTACATACTTCAAGGAATAAACTGCGAACCTCTATCAAGACAGACGTATAACTGCCACCTCACAGCCTACATGACAGGGACGTGCTGCAGTTCCAAAAATGAGATTCGCTAAATGGACAATCCATCTTCTAGTGGAAGAGACATGCTGTCGTTCAGCACTGCCAGCCACCGGAGGCCTGGTGAAACGTCCACCGAAATACGTATTGAACAAAGAACACCGAGGCCTGAATGCAACCAAAATGCGGCCAAAATATGTCCACGAAGAAGAAGACCTAAGTAGGAGGCAATGAGACGAAATTGTCACTGCAAACTGTAGACACCGACAATTGATAAATAGGAGGTCAGAATTTTGATTACACTGCAGCGACACACTACAAGTTGCAATCTTCCAACGAAATAACTTCCCCCACCCAGTTGCCCACCACCCAAGCCACAGACAAAGCCACCACCAACCACCTCACAGCCCACACCACCCAAACCGTCTGCCGCCCATGACACCACCTGCGCCTCCACTACTACATCACTGCCGCCCGTTTTTGCAGGTTCGACGGGAGTGCCCATGACACCCGCAGAGACTGCACTTGAAAACCCTGGTGGGCTTGTCGTCCGCTCTCCCGCGCTTGCGAACCATCGTCCGACGACCTCAACCGGCACGTGCCACGGGAGGCAATACACCATTTTCGTCCACGTCCTCCACTCCATCTTCCAATCCTCAGTCATCGACGTCTTCTCCGCCATCAACATGCACACCGCCACTCTGAGTTATCCACATCTCTCTTGGCCGCAGCTGATGGATCAAGCTGGTGTACGTATCTTGGTACCACCATGTCGTGAATGTCCGACAACAGAATCTTCGCGGGCACTGGTTGGTGCTAAGAATGGCGACGACTGCATGCGGACAAGGGACACCTCTTGACCCCCACCACCCGCACGTGCACGATTTGTCGCTCAAAACCACGCGGTTCGAAGAATAGCCACACAATACCTCGAATATGTCTTCATTTGTGGGCACGACTCGAAATCTGCGTGCCTTGTCCCTGCACAACGTCAATGCTTGCTCCGCTTCCGGAACAAGCACAGTTTTGATCCGTGCCGCTGCGCTGCGGCGTTCGATGAACCGCTGGCACAAACGGCGACGAATTTCTTGCATCATGAACATGGCAGGCTTCTCTCTAGCCTCCAAGATCCAACTGTTCAGGGACTCTGCTATGTTGGAAGTGTAGTGCCCGTACCGCTGCCCCTCGAAGTGCGCGTCTGCCCAGTGTACGGGGTCACACGTGCGTAACAGCCAGGTTGTCATGCCACTGTCCATTCCTCACATACGTGCAATCAAGTTGTCGAATTTTTGGATGCTTGTCGCCTTCGCTGCTGCCCACAACAACTTTTGGTACTCGGGTCCATTGTTTCGCTTCTTGATGTTGTCCGCAAGATGTCGCATACAATACGCATGAGGGCACCCCGGAAAGACATCGCCGACCGCGTCGATCAGACCTTTGTCCCGATCGGATAAAAAAGTTATTCTTTCTGGATGACCGCCCCTTGATTGGAAAGTTGCACTCAGGTGATGGAGGAACCAGAACCAATTGTCATGGTCCTCACCGGGCACGATTGCGAAAGCCACCGGAAACAATTGCCCTTCACCACCCACCACCATAGCGCACAACAAAATACCTTTGTGCCTTGTTTTTAAGAACGTGTCGTCCAGGCCCAACAACAGACGACAATGCATGAAACCCGCCAGACAAGCGTCAAGCGCATAAAACATGCGCTTAAAGCGAGGGCAACCTGCCTTAGTCTGCACGACTGCACGACTCCCAGGGTTGGAACGTTGCACCTCCTCGCAATACGTCCGAAGGTTGCGAAACCCGTCGACTCCCGCAATTTTTGCCTTGGCAAGCTCCTTCGCTGTCCACGCCAAGCGACACTGAATCTGCACGCCATGCTGTCGATATATATCTTTAACGATATCCACCGGTGAGTAATCTGGTTTATCCCGAAGTCTCGGCTCTATCCATCGGGAAACCCATGTGGAGGTTGCCAAAACATTCGACAGTTTGGGGATGCCGCCACAACTGTGTGTCGTCACCGATTTGATGCTGCACATTGGTCCACCACCAACTAATGAACCATGCAGACGCCACTTGCAGTCGTCCTGCTTGCATCGCACGCCGCACGGTGTACCGCCCTGGATCGAACTTCACACTGTGAATCTCGTACTTGTTCTTCACAGCATCATCCGCGACAACGTTCCGGAGATCTGAAATGTTCGCAAACTGTTGGCCGACGTATAAAACTCCTACTTTGTTGACCTGCTGCAACAAAGGCGTGTCTTCCAACCGTTCGAAGTCGCTCAATTCCCCGGCAGTACCTTCTCCATCCTCCTCTCTCTCTCCTTCATCGTCTGAACTTCACATCATATGCCCCAAGCCGCCCTCCTCAAATTGTTACTGTGATCGTTTGCCTGCCAAGGGTGGGCATGGCAAACCCCCATGTGGGTAACATTGGTTGGAGTCGACAAGATGATCGAGGGGTGTTAACATAGAATTCATGAAAACCTAACAAAATAAATTGTTAGATTCGCACGAAAATTTTTAAAGATTCTGATAATACTTTTTTTCGGCCTCCTACATGAACAAAATTTTATGTGAAGTAGATTAACTGCAAAAAAGAATAGAAAACTACTTTTTCAGAACCACTCGAAGTGATGAGGAGAGAAGCAAGTTTTTTTACAAAAAATCAGTACCTTGCAAAGCACCGTAAATTCAGGAACTGAAATATCACAATATTTTGTTTAACTAAAAAAATCATATTTATAGTTTTGTAAGGTATGTAGCACGACGAACCTATTTGGGGGTTTCCCAAACATGCACACATGCTCTCATATTCACGAATATATTCGCTTGGATACGTTATCTCACAAATGAACGAATCTCATTTTTAAATTTTAAATCATCGTTGGCTAGGAATTTGAAGATGTCCCCCAGGCAAAAGTTGTTTTAATTCTTCTTTCACACAACATATATTTTTTGACAAGAGTTTTACATTTAACTTAAAAATGGAGTTATATTAATTTATAGCTCTGTAAACTCGATTTCGTAGAATCTTGTGTTTTTAAGTATTTTTTTATTTTTTTATTTTAAATCATCGTTGGCTAGGAATTTGAAGATATCTCCCAGGCGAAAGTTGTTTTAATTCTTTTTTTACAAAACATATATTTTTTGACAAGGGTTTTACAGTTAACTTAAAAATGAAGTTGTATTAATTTATAATTTTATACTTAATTTATAGTTCTATAAACTCGATTTCGCAGAATCTGGTTTTTACCAAACTGCTTAAAACGGTTTATAGTTCTATAAATGAGTATTCACTGAAACTGTTTTTTTTAACATCTTTCGGGTTTGCCTTGTAGTCGTTGAAGGTTGTCTTGTTTGAGCTATGTTTTTTGTCAATCTACTAAGAACGCCTTATAGTCCTATACCATGCTCTTTGCTGGAAAAAAAATTCTTGCACATTTTGAGAATCGCCTGACTTTTTGCCTGTTTTTTTCCCTCCTTTCTTGGGAAACAGTTAAAAACACTCTCTTTTATGTGTCAAAAATAACAGTTTGACTCTTAATTTTTCATTCTATAAAAAATGTTAGGTTTTGTGGTTTTGTCAGGTTTTCACGAATTCGGTTTTCGCAGCTGTTCACGAGCTTCGCGTGTGTGCCCTCCGCTCAGCACAGAAACATCGGCGAGACACTGTTTTTAAAGAAGCAACAATTATGGGGATTTATTTCAAAGTGATTCATGTCATTTTCCAAAGATTTGTCCCTTAGGCGTTTCTAAGACCTCGGTTTCAAAGTAACAATTTCTAGTATTTTTTGGCTCGTTCTTGCGGGTTAGAAATGATGTCACCATTCGCCTTTTTCTCTCGTCTTTGTGCTTCACAGTTTATAGAACTATAAACGAAATAAAGAATTCCGAAGCTGAGATGTTTTTTTGCGTTCCAATTTATAGGACTGTAAATACACAAATGTCAAGATGTCTGGCTTCAGTACAAGGGCGCACATTTTCGGAGTGCTTTATGTTTTTTTTTTTCCGCATGTTTGTGCGTCACGGTTTATAGAACTATAAACGGAATGAATAATTTCAAAGCTGACATTGTTTTTTTGTTTTCCAATTTATAGGACTATAAATACGCAAATGTCAAGATGTCTGGCTTCGGTACAAGGACGCACATTTTCGGAGTGCTTCTTTGTTTTCTTTTTTCTTGCATGTTTGTGCATCACGGCTTATAGAAATATAAACCGAATGGAGAATTCCGAAGCTGACATGGTTTTTTGCTTTCCAATTTATAAGACTATAAATACGCAAATGTCAAGATGTCTGGCTTCGGTACAAGGACACACATTTTCGGAGTGCTTCTTTGTTTTCTTTTTTTTTAGTGTGTCTTTGCCGCGTGCTTTATAGAACTGCAAATGGAATTCGGGATGCCTGAACTGCATTTGTTTTCTGCTTCTTTAATGAAAGGACTCCAAAGGTGCATATGCCAAGACGTCCTGCTTTCGTACAACGCAATACATTTTGGAGTGATCGTTATCCTGCCAGGGTTTTCTTAACTTTCCTCTAAGTTTGTAAGTGGTATCTAGTATTGTGGAATGAATTGTCATATTTGCACGGTTTCAGCAGAGCAAAGAATTCATTTCTCGACTACAAGCGACTTTTGGGATCACTTGTTGACCTGCTTTTGTATGTGATAAAAATGAGGCCCCGTGGACAAGTTTTCGTCTCACTAATCACCTTCTCCTAACAGGAGCCTTGATTTGGTATGTTTTTCATCACCAGGTGCGACATACAACGTGTAAAAGTAGCACCTGCGGAGTGAAAATAAGTGGAAAAATTTTGGTTTTCTCCGGTCTATAAAGATTGTTTGGTTTTCTACGTTTGTTTGGTTTCCATGAATACTTTGTTTGTTGTTGAATGAGACAAATTCCCCTCCATGTGTTCTTGGTGCGCAGCGTGTATTGCCGGACTAGCTTGCTGTGTGACAGTGCTCGCGCATGGCTGCATGGACCCTTGCCCAATGTCGTGACAATCGTTCTCCGCCCCCATTCGCACAAATGGGGTTCCTTGTCCGATGACGAAGCGAACAACTCTAGTGGGTGTGCTCAAAATATTGCCCCTGTCCTTCGGGACATCCGTTAAAATTGGAACGATACAGAGAAGATTAGCATGGCCCCTGCGCAAGGATGACACGCATAAATCGAGAAATGGTCCAAATTTAATTAAAAAAATAAATAAAAATTGCCCCTCCGTGCGATCCGTGGTGCGCCCAATTGTCCTATGTAGTGATCCGCAGAGGGAATCCATGGCCGGTTGTCCATGCCTTCCTGCGTATGTTCTGCAGTTTGAAACCTTCGTCAATGCGAGTCTGTCACTGTAACGACGCTAACCCTGCATGCTCGAGCAACGAAAACAAAACCGATTAAAGGATGCTCCGAGAATTGCACTTTCACCAAGAATTTTACAACTTGTTTGTCCTAGAATTGCAGAAACTGCGCGTGATCTCTCTCTCTCTCTCTCTCTCTCTCTCTCTCTCTCTCTCTCTCTCTCTCTCTCTCTCTCTCTCTCTCTCTCTCTCTCTCTCTCTCTCTTGCAGGTGCGCGCGCATTAAAACACCGTCGACGGCAGCGTCATGAACACAAGAAAAAACATGAACACAAAAAGTGCTGCAATGAAAAGCGAAGTGCGACTGAACACGGGCATCGTCATTGCGCGGACCGAACATGACAACTTCCAAAGGACACGGGACACAACGAAGATGAATGACAACACACGGCTGTGCGATGCAAGCATGGCGGTGTCCTTTAACTCCTCGATCTGCAAAATACCGTGCACGGAAGCAAGGTTCTCCATAAGGGCGGCCAGCTGCTGCGCAAAATGATGACAAGTGTTCCGTGAATGGGACAACTCTAAAATGAACATCGACATCTCGTACTCTTTCTCCCTTGCGTTGCCTCGCAACTCGTCCTGCAGAACCTGACATGCAAATAAGTTATCGGCTGTCATCTCATACAGCACAACGTATTGTCGACAAAGAGCAAGTGTTTGCTCATGTGCTGTTCTCAGTCGGCCTTTCACCCTCGCCACCTATTCCAGCGCACACCCACGAGGCTGCACAACACCCACACGTGACACATCTCTATCTGCCAGCAGAGTGACGACCACAAAATCGCCCCTGCGAATCAGTGTTTCGCACGCACAATCCACCTCCCTTTCCAACGATCTGAATACCTGCGACTGAAGGTCAATTTCATGTCGCAGACATTCTGGATCGGGAGAATTTCTTTGAGCCAAATGCCAGTGTCCCTCCATTTTTGTCGGACTGTGTGGTTCAACGGCCTAGCACGCTTGCAACGGGTTATTGGGGACAATCTCTCAGCGATCATCTATCGAAGCGGACAACACAATTGAAAGACGACAAAACCTGCAGGGAACAGAACACGGCATCAGAATATGGACAGACTCATCGGACGAGTAGTACCACAAACCAGAACCTGTGCAGTCAAGTTGGGGGCTTGACTCCAATGGTGCGGCTACTGCTATGGCTGCCACTGTTATACTGGAGAGTAGTAGCACCGCGCAGCGAACAAGCACATGCCGTTGCCTGTCCAATGTAGCCGGGAGTGTATTTGGAATGTTGCCGGTATTGATATGGCTTCGATAGATGTCTGCATACATTCGTTACATGTAGTTTGCTGCAGCCTTCCACGCAACTAGCCATGCAGGGATTTGCTACGACAACAGGAGGAAGTAAAGTTGAGGTGCCAATCGTTTCGTATTTTGGGTATAGACCTTATGAACTGACTCTGGCAGCAAATGTGGTAAGACACATGAACAAAACGCCTCCTGGGCATATTGAAGATGACAACATGCACACAGACATAGCAATGGAGAGATTTGCAATGGAGCGACTGTGTGGGCCACGTGACGCAACAGCAGCCAGCAGTGGTGTCAGGGTCATTACCAGGAGGAGAAGACGCTCTGGGTTATGCATGCCCTTGATTCGAGTGGAGGTCTTAGCTTGCCACATGCGAGTGAAGGTCTGAGTTTTTTTTATTTTTTATTTTTTTTCCTCGTTTATGTCATGAGCCAACTTTGCTTATGATTCTAAGAGGTCAGTCCGTGTGTCAGCACGTAGCGATGCGTTGCTTCAGTCGCAATCCTGTCCACGTGGCCCAACAAGTTCTTATCCGTTTTTTCACCCCTCCCGGTCCAGACCGGGTATTCAACATTCGATCGACGTCCTGTTTGCCGCCATTCGATGTGACAGCGATGTGCTGTCCCCAGTGAATTAAGGAAAAAAAACAAACGGCAATTGGCACCGTGATCCCCTAAAAAACTACGGTAAAATTTGAACAACAAAACAAAAGCTCGCGGACACGTGGGACATCAGCTCGCGGACACGTGGCACATCAGCTCGCGGACACGTGCCAACCGTATCTATGTTGGGGCTCCATGTCCGCTTGAAGACACGTCCAATGTCAGCTGGCAGAGACGTGGCACCTAGTGCAATGTAGGTCTGTGCGTGTGATGAGGCATTCATTCGGTGGGGAGAATTAAATGTTAGGACGATGACAAATGCCAAACGGACAGTTGTACCAATCGCCCGCCTTCATGATGTGATGAGGCATTCAATCGGTGGGGAGAATGAAATGCAAGGACGGGAAGACGACTTGCGTCGAAAAACCCCAAGTGTAAGAATAAGAAACTCGAAGAATTTCAAAGAGGATGGTTAGTCGTTCGTTACTCAATGATGAAAGGTCAGTAGGAAACACAAAACAAAGAGCGTGTGCTCAGCGTAACTCTGCGGCCTGTGTGAATCCCATTTACGTCGTCTGCCCCCGCTCATCTGTCCACACTCCGGGGACGCACAAATGAGTGCTACGTGGTAATGCACAAGGCAGATCCCAAGGAGGAGGAAACGGAGGAGTCATCTTTTTCTCAACAAGATATCACGCTGAAAGACATAGAAAAGGCGGAAACTTGGGTCGTTCTAACGAACACAGAAAAGAACAAAGGAAAGAACTAACGTCGTAAGGGTTGAAAATTGTCTGCAATAAATAAGAGGCGCCTGGAATGAAACGCGGCTACTACCATATGCTTTCTTCTAGCTCCTCATCCCCTGCAGTGCCTGCACACCTTTTGCATTGAGCCCTCTCTCTCTCTCTCTCTCTCTCTCTCTCACACACACACACACACACACTCACACACAAACACACCCACACACAGAAAAGGTGACGCGCACGTGCACGCACACAACAACAACACACTCGCATGCACAGATGCACGCACGATGGAGAAAAGTGTCGCGACATGGGTTCAACGCTATGACACAAATTGCGACCCAATTCCAAGATTCTCTTGAGGTTAAGCGATGGACAAGAGACGGACAACGCTCTGAAAGGAACGCCCGCTCGCAAGAACCACCCTAGATCATATCTCTTTGGCGCTTTGTCCACTAATCAATGGTCGCAGTATCCTCACCACTCGCCACCACCCACAGTCAAGAGTCCAACTCGCCCGGTCGATATCAGAACAAACCCCGCAGCTCAACGCGCAAACCCTCTGCCGACTCCGCGACAGACATTCCTTTCGGTTACACCCCAATTCACC
>BFEA01000063.1:136549-150484 GCA_003427395.1 Chara braunii
AGAGGCACGATGTCAAGCACACAGGACAGGAGAATGACAGGCGTAGGGGCATGGAACATGGGGAGTGACACTCACCTTTGCGAAGCAATCGAAGGAGGTAGGAGGCGGCGCGCGACAAACTATCTCCAACAAGGTGGATCGCAGCAGGGAGGGTCGCGTGGATTGCAACACTTTTTTTTGAGGCGGCAAAAACATGCGAGTTCGAATTCGAACCAGTCGCGCGTCCCTGCTGAAGGGTCAGAAGGGCATCTCACAAAGATGCATCCCTGGGAGGAGGGCATAGCAGACAGCCAACACAGAAATGGGACCAGCAGTCCGGTAAGGGTGTCCCCGAAAGTTGTGCCCCTCGCTGGCGGGGGCCTGCGGGAAGCTTCAGAGGGCCCAGGGGCACAACAGGGTAAGTCGGGCGTCGGAGGGGCATGCCGCAAATAAATGGATTTCGGAGGGGCATTTCGAAAATTTTCCCAAAAAAAATAAAAAATAAAAAAAATCATGCCAGTGTTTTTTTTTCTTTTTTTTTTTTGTCGATGCATGTGGTGTAGGTTATGTATGTGTTTTCCGACTGTTAGGGGGAGATCCCACTGGCGAAGACTATTGGAATAAGTGTCTGAATCTGGACGTGTTTGTGGAGAGGTGCAAAAGATTGTGAGTGATCTGCTTTTCCACATCTCTGAGTGCAACACGTCCAGATTCAGACACCTTTATTCTAATCCTCTTTGCCAATGGGATCTCAGACTGGCCCGCCGTTTGGCTGACGTCCTCGTGAGCAGGCCTGCTTGATGGTCGTGGACACTTCAAATGATGTCTGCGACTTTGTGCAATGCTCGCACCCACCATCTTGCACTACCTGGGAAATTCTCAGGGCGTACTCACAGTAGGACTCCTCCTCGATTTATGCATGTCATCATCCTTACGTCTGTCTCTTATACACATCTAGATGTGTATAAGAGACAGACCGTGTCCTGGCTGTAGTGGTTACGATACTTGGCTCTTGAGGCCGAGGTCGCCGGCTCCAATTCGTGCTTGCACGGAGGAGGGCTGAGGCCCAGAGGTACTGATCCAATGGGCGTCGTTCGACACTCCTCGGGGATGCGATTCTGAGGATTCCATCGTCGTTCCACCTGTCCTCGGAGGCGATTTTCGGAACAGAAATGTGAAAACACTCCGAGGACAAATCCTTGGGGTCCGAGGATTTCCCAGCCAAATCGTCGTCGGCTCCAAGGGACCTCGCGACGCCCTTTGGAGCCCGAGGATCCGCGAGTATCGGGGTGTTGGCGGCAAGTCCAGAAGGGAAAATGGAGGTCAAAGGTGGTCCAGTGGTGGTCCACCGGCCGGAAGACGGACATCGCGGGCCGTCCTCGTCCAAAACGTCCACCAATGGCCTCGTCGTTTTACCGTTGGCGGTGATTGGCGGTACGGCCCTGTCGGTTCGTCGGGCGGACCCACGGTGGTGCCGTGGCGAGCATCGGACGTCTTCGGGCGGATCCTGGAGGGGTCTTGGCTTTCCCGCGGGCTTCCCAATGGCCGAAAATACGGATTTTGTAAGCGTGCTCCTCCAGCCGGTGCTTGCAGCAATTTCGTACGTTGGTGTCTTCCCTCTCGCAACGTGTGTCTCTGGTCGCCGCGATTGCGACAGCGCAAGTGCGTGTTCTGTCTCGGCTGCCCTGTCATTTATGGCTGACCTGTACCGCAGGCTCCCTTTGCTGCTGCTTGTCGCTGTGCTGCTGCTTGCCGTTCTCGTCTTTCATATCTGCTTCCTCGGTCGCGTCCCTGGGAGGCTGGGAGGAAACAGACGCAGCGAACGCCGAAGAGGGGCAGGAAGATGGAGAAGGTACAGACGAAGACCACGCTAAGGGGTCGTCACGTCAGCGTTGCAGCAGTACGGAAGGCGGCAGGCGGCCATACGACCCAACGCTGTACAGCCACCTGCCGTCCCACGAGATTCACTTGCCTCCGAGTGACGACGAGGGCGACGACCCCCGATCCTCAATGGTTCCTCTGGGCAGCGGTTCGACGCAGGATTGGATGGGGAGCCAGTTGTGTAGACAGGCATCGACGCCGACATACACTGATCTGCTGGAGGGGCGGACCCCGGTTGGTTATGACGCAGGACTCGTAGATCTCAGCTTCGGTTTGAGGTCTGGTAGTGCTGAGGACGTGACGCACACCGTTCTCGTGAACCCAACTTTTGGCACCAACCACACACCGCCTTCGGTGAGGGCGTCTGGCCTTCCGGATAACCGCGCCTGGTGTTCTGGTCAGTCGGGCGACGAACTCTTTCCGCCAAGGCGGGGGGGCAGTCGGCACAGCAGGTGTGGCCGCGTCGAGGACGAGGACAGGTGGATTGGCTCCCTGTGGATCGACTACGCCAGGCGGCACAATCGACGGACGAGGGGACGACGATGAGTGCTCCGCTGCGGAGGTCGTGGGATGAAAGGTTTGGGATGATCATCGGCGACAATCACGTCAAGCGAGCACGTCCGGCATAACGAGAGGGGTAGCGAAGATTAATGTGCGGGCGGGCGATAAATTCGGCGATTGCAATGGTGCAGGGGCAAAAGATTGCGCGACAGACGATGGGGCCAATGACAACGACGAGGACGACAACGGGGAGATGGAGATTCGTCTAGTAGGGAGGAAGCGGGGAGGGTCAAGGGCCACAAACAAGTTTACAGAACCGCGCGCGGGGAGGAGAGGCAAGAAGGGTGTGGAAGATACATCGGCAGGTGAGGGAGCAAAAAGCAGGGATTTTTGGACCGTGAAGCACATGATTGCTTTGATCCGACCTAAAAGAGACCAGGATTTGCATCTGGCCGGCCTGGGGCACAACAGCGGAAGGATGAAGACGAAGACATGGAAGTGGGACGACGTCGAGAAGAGGCTCGTGCAAATGGGGGTGACGAGTAGAAAGGCCGTGGACTGCGGGAAAAAATGGGACAACCTGTACCAGCAGTTCAAAACCGTGCTCAAGTTCATGGGAGAATCGGGGAAGCCTAATTTCTTCACATTAACACCGGGGGAGAGGAAGGAGCGGGGGTTCGACTTTCAGATGGATGAGCGTGTGTATTCGGAGATGACGGCCATGTCCAGGGGCGATCACACTATACACCCCACGACTCTCGCGGACACGGGTGTGGCTGGAGGTGTTCAAATGGCCGACCCACGTGGAGGTCGGAATGAATATGGTGGTAACGAGGGATGCGGGGATGGACTGGACGACGATCAGGGATCGATGAGGGATTCAATGTTCAGCGGCGGTGGCGGTGGCAGGGGTGGCAAACAGAAGAATGTAAGACAACAGACCTTCGACACAATTGCCGACGTCATGAAGGAGTACAGGAATCTGATGGCGACGACGGTGGACAGCGCGAGCAAGAGGCCGTGCTCAATTCTGACGAGGCAATGCGACATTCTCGAGTGAGAGCTGGAAGTGCAGAGGGAGCACTCCGTGAAGGCCGACCAGGCGAACTTCATGATGTGCAACGCCCTTCTGGAGATTGCTAAGGCGATCCGCGAGCGATCCTAATGTCTCTCAGCCACACATGTCCAACGTCCACGTGAATGCCACGTGTGCAGTTCTAGAGCATCGCCGTTGCCGTCGTCCTCCGTGCTGCAGTGCGGTGATGGGCAGGTGGCGTAGAGACGGCGGGTCGTTTTTGCCCGCACAATTTATTTAAGCGTGGACTTGTTTGATGTCTGTGAAGGGTATTCATTGCTGTCATGCCCTGCGGCGCGTCCTTCGGTTGTACAGTAGGTCCTCCGATTTTGTATTTTGTTTACCGGCTGGTGTTGTGAGGCGTTGCCGCCACGCATGGATGTCGATCTGCCAGGGTCTTCTTTGGGGGTGTCGGAGAAGGAATGGGTGCCAGAGTGTGTTTTTCGGGCGGGAGGGGAAATGGCGAACAGGGGTGCCTCGAGTTTTTGGGGGTGGCGGGCTCTTTCGACCTCCCCCAGGGTCCTCCTGCGCGCCAACATGCGTTGTTGGCCACGCGAGGGATCACCAGCATGTGGCGGGGAAAATGGTCAGTGCACAATTGGCGAAGGGGCGGGCTGTTGTGGACGGCGAGCCGTGTCCATGGTGTACTGCGAGAGCGCGCTATGTACAAAAGGAGAGTCCGGGCGCCATTCCATACCGCAATGATTGAATTCCCACGGCTCCAACGGTACCGTCTGAGCACTGAGTCGTCGTCGCACGCCTGCACATCCGCTTCGCCGCTCCACGCTTCCACTTCCGGCTCCGCGGGCAGTGCCCCTTCATGCGCACCGAGCACGTGCTCCTTTGTGGCCGCCATCATCGGAGAAACGGCTCCGCGGCTGGTGCCCCTTCAGGCACATCATCCACGTGCTCCTTCGTCGACGTGGTCCTTCGTCCATGTGCTCCTTCTTCGACATCCTCCCTCGTCCACGTGCTCTTTTTCAGTCGCCATCGTTGTTGCGGCCCCACGGCTAGTGCCCGTTGATGCGCATCATCGACGTGCTCCTTTCTCCACGTGCCCGTTGTCGACCTCCACGCGGCCTTCGTCCATGTGCTCCATCCACGTGCTCCTTCGTTCACGTGTTCCTTGTTTCCGAGTTGTGGACGAGATGGCCCCGAGGAGCGCGTGAGGGAAGGGCAAGAAAGATGGCGGAGTAGGGGAAGGGGGGGGAACCCAAAAAGGCAGAGGCCATGTGCCAAAGTGGAAAAGGCAGCGCGTTGACGAGGTGAGCTCCAAACACACATACGAGTTTTAGGTAGACAAAGTGCTGATGGTGGATGCGCAAGGGACGACAGGGGCGATGCGATTGGGTTTTGGGCGGGATGGGGTTTCGAGGGAACAGTTGTCCGCTATCAAACAGAGCGTCATCGTTGGTGCTGCTGGGGCGTTGCCAAGGACCCCGAAGGTGGCAGGGGTTGTCATCACGGAGGCGCTCGTGCCGAGGCAACTTCCGGCGGTAGAAGGCCAGGCTCAGCCACGTCAGCCACTCCCCCTGCAACAGACGGGGGCTTCAGGGGGAGGGAAAACACCGTCCGCGCAAAAGGGTGAGGCGACGGCGAGCGGCAGTCGGAAGGCGACGGCGAGCGGCAGTCGGAAGGCGGCGGCGGATCACAGTACTAGAAGCAGACTCGCCGAAGGTGCGGAAGAGGGGAGGATCGACGACGTCCGCCGCGACGATGGGAGAAGAGATGGAAAGCGGGAGGGCGATGACAACGATGACCATCCACTTGTTACGAGGTTGAAGGGAGCGGAAAAGGAGGATGATCTCGAAGAGAGGTCGAAGTTGTGGGTTGATTGCGACACTTTTTGGCGTCAAGGCCCAAGAAAACCCTTGAGGGAGGCGGTAGGCGATTGCGCGGACTACTTCGTCGCCATCGCCGATGGAGATGCAGGAGCTGAACCGCCTTCGATGCTCATAATACCGCCGAATGATGTGCCGCGCTTCAAGATCGAGGACCCTGCGCAGTGTGAACCAGCTCTGCGCAGAGCGTGCAGCGTGGGGAAACTGGTGCTGCGCATTGTCCACGGCTGGTTCTTCAAATCGTCGTCGAGGTCGATTGGCTTCGCTCGTGCATCACCGTCGACTTCGCTACGAACGTCGCACGAGCAGTTTGGCAGGGATTTGAATGCTCCAAAGTGGTTTCCCCTGCCCTCATCTACCACATGTTGGCGATGAAGAGATGGACGTGCCTCTGTGGTTTGCGGGGGTGAAGATTGTGGACCGGCCGAAAGACTACGACATGGCGGCGTGGCAGGAGGCGACAGTTCTTCGCCTGGCGGACTGCTGGACAGATGCAGTCTGGTGCGGACAATGGGCGGACGGCGGGCGCGTGAAACAGGAGAGGTTGTCGCAGCCTTCGGTTGTACAGTAGGTCCTCCGATTTTGTATTTTGTTTAACGGCTGGTGTTGTGAGGCGTTGCCGCCACCCATGGATGTCGATCTGCCAGGGTCTTCTTTGGGGGTGTCGGAGAAGGAATAGGTGGCAGGGTGTGTTTTTCGGGCGGGAGGGGAAAATGGCGAACAGGGGTGCCTCGAGTTTTTGGGGGTGGCGGGCTCTTTCGACCTCCCCCAGGGTCCTCCTGCGCGCCCACATGCGCTGTTGGCCATGCGAGGGATCACCACCATGAGGCGGGGAAAATGGTCCGTGCACGATCGGCGAAGGGGCGGGCTGTTGTGGACGGCGAGGCGTGTCCATGGTGAACTGCGAGAGCGCGCTATGTACAAAAGGAGAGTCCCGACGCCATTCCGTACCGCAGTGATTGAATTCCCACGGCTCCAACGGTACCGTCTGCACACTGAGTCGTCGTCGCACGCCTACACATCCGCTTTCGCGCTCCACGCTTCCGCTTCCGTCTCCGCGGGCAGTGCCCCTTCATGCACATTGAGCACGTGCTCCTTTGTGGCCGCCATCATCGGAGAAACGGCTTCGCGGCCAGTGCCCCTTTAGGCGCATCATCCACGTGCTCCTTCGTCGACATGGTCCTTCGTCCACATGCTCCTTCTTCGACGTCCTCCCTCATCCACGTGCTCTTTTTCGCTCGCCATCGTTGTCGCGCCCCCATGGCCAGTGCCCGTTCCTGCGCATCATCGACGTGCTCCTTCGTCCACGTGCCCGTCGTCGACCTCCACGCGGCCTTGGTCCATGTGCTCCTTAATCCACATCCTCCTCCGTTCACGTGTTCCTTGTCTCCAAGTTGTGGACGAGATGGCCCCGAGGAGCACGTGAGGGAAGGGCAGGAAAGATGGCGGAGTAGGGGAGGGGGAGGGAACCCAAAAAGGCAGAGGCCACGTGCCAAAGTCGAAAAGGCAGCGCGTTGACGAGGCGAGCTCCGAACACACAAACGAGTTTTAGGTAGACAAAGTGTTGATGGTGGATGCGCAAGGGACGGCAGGGGCGATGCGATTGGGTTTTGGGCGGGATGGGGTTTCAAGGGAACAGTTGTCCGCTATCAAACATTGCGTTATCGTTGGTGCTGCTGGGGCGTTGCCAAGGACCCCGAAGGTGGCAGGGGTTGTCATCATGGAGGCGCTCGTTCCGTGTCAACTTCCGGCGGTGGTAGGCCAGTTTTATCCACGTCAGCTACTCCCCCTACAACAGGCGGGGGCTTCAGGGGGAGGGAAAACACCGTCTGCGCAAAAGGGCGAGGCGACGGCGAGCGACAGATCACAGTACTAGAACCGGACTCGCCGAAAGTGCGGAAGAGGGGAGGGTCGACAGAGTCCGCCGCGACGATGGGGGAAGAGATGGAAAGCGGGAGGGCGATGACGACGACGACCGTCCACTTGTTACGAGGTTGAAGGAAGCGACAAAGGAGGATAGTCTCGAAGAGTGGTCGAAGTTGTGGGTTGATTGCGACGCTTTCTGGGGTCAAGGCGCGGGAAAACCCTTGAGGGAGGCGGTAGGCGACTGCGCGGATTACTTCGTCGCCATCGCCAATGGAGATGCAGGAGCTGAACCGTCTTTGATGCCCATAATGTCGCGGAATGATGTGCCACGCTTCAAGATCGAGGACCCTGGGCAGCGTGAACCAGCTCTGTGCAGAGCGCGCAGCGTGGAGAAACTGGTGCTGCGCACCGTCCACGGTTGCATCTTCAAATCGTCGTCGAGGTCGATTGGCTTCGCTCGTGCAGAGTCGTACATCACCGTCGACTTCGCCACGGACGTCGCACAAGCAGTTTGGCAGGGATTTAAATGGTCCAAAGTGGTTTCCCCTGCCCTCGTCTACCACACGTTGGCGATGAAGATGGACGTGCCTCTATGGTTCGCGGGGGTGAAGATTGTGGACCGGCCGGAAGATGATGACATGGCGGCGCGGCAGGAGGCGACAGTTCTTCGCCTGGCGGACTGCTGGACATATGCAGTCTGGTGCGGACAATGGGCGGACGAAACAAGAGAGGTTGTCGCAGCTTGCGGATTGTCTTCGAGCGTTGTTGAGCGCATGGATGTGGATCATGGGCATGGGTGGTGACGACGACCGTTCGCACTTTGAGGCGTGGTTCTACGCGTCCATGGTCGCCAAACCCACAATGATAGTGGCGGGGTCCTACATCTTCAACTGGCGGCAACACATCGTCGACACGGCCAACCTCGTCTTGGATCGTCTAGGGAAGGCCCACCTGACGCTGGGAGATTACTCGCATTGCATTACGGAATGGTCTGATTGCGGGTTGGTGTTCGGGCACAACGCGGCCCTGAAGAATGCAGTGGAAGCCGCAAAACATGGCTGGATCGGCAGCTAGTTTGCGGCGGACGACGATGGAGATGAGGGCAATTGACATGTGGGTTCATCCATAAGGCAGCTGCGGGGTGCGGATCGTCGACGGATTGGCGCGTGGGATCATGAAACGACGAACTATGCGCCTTCAACTTTAGATGTTAGTGCACGGGCGGGATGGGTGTTGGCGGGTGTTGGTGGTTGAGCGGGCGGAAGGTGCGCGGTCCAACGGCGTGACGACATCAGCAGATGGCGTCGAAGTTGATGTGTTGTGAACGTTTTTTTTTTCTTCTTCTTCTTTTCTTTTTTTGTGATTGGAGCACACTTTACAGTTGTGGTCCACAAAAGGGTATCTTAGCTCATTGGACGACACCTCCGTCTTTTGTGTGGGCCGTTTGGAGGGTGGATAGTTAGGAGAAAAGTGGATCGCTGCCTGAACATTGTTGTGTTATAATGTTGTTGAATGAATTTCCTCACATTTATGTTTCTGTGTCGACGGCGTGTGTTTGCATGCTTACGATTGCTCATGCAATACTGTTTTTCTTGTCTTCTATGTGGGTTTATCATGTGACGCATGCATTAGTGGCCATCGCATTCTCGTCCACATCTTCTTATGTATGCGGCCCTTCATTCGATCTTAGGAATCGCGCCATCGTTATCATCGCCGGCACCTGAGAAAACAAAAGAAAACAATGAAAACAGGAAGGAACCTATCCATGCACTTTTATTGTCATCTTTTTATGTTTGGTGGCCATCTTTTCGTTCATAATGACAACGCTAAATCGTGATGATCGCCGACACCGGACGAAAGCCAAAAAAAAAAAAAAAAAAAATCAAAGGAAGGTCACCTTGCAGTTGCCGAAATAACCAATCTGTCGTGAGTTTTTCTTTCATTTTTTTTTTTTACTGCATATAAGTCGTTAGTGGAACAACGAAGGTTCACCGACTGACTTTAGCAAACGCAGAGAAGTGCAGACGACATGCATGACAAACGTTTCATGTACTCGATAAAAACATTTGTTCTCGAAAAAAAGATAGCAGTCGGACGCACGAAGACGTCCTTACACAAACATCATAAAAAACACATATCGTTGAATTTGAAGACAAACAGCGTTGTAAAGCGCATGCGAAACAGCGGGCTGACAATGTGCTTCGTGCCGCCCCTCACCTCCCCCCTCCCCCCCAGCCCAGCCCCAACCCTGCCCCCCCCCACCAAACTGATTTCCCGTCCCCGAATGCACGGAATCCCGCGGGAACACCATTTCGCCCACCACAGCAACAAGGAAGACCGAAACAACAACCACACCACCGTTGCGGCGACTACAACAACAATGAAGTCGCGTCACTGCCAATGATCGACGAACTGGACAAGCAGTCTACCGTCGACTACAACAACAAACACCTAAAAACAACCCGTTCACGATGGCAAACCCTCCGAAGCAATTGCGCGCGTAAGCGAAAGACGTTAGCGCTGTGAATCGACGACGGCGGAACACGACTTCAACGAAGAAGTCTTCTACGAGAGAAATAGGCAGGCGGTAGGCAGGATCACATGTGTTTCATTCACTCTGCCAGTGCGTTACGGAGCGCGTGTGCCGCGTGCGTCAAAGTCAACATCGTCACTGGATGTGGGGGATGATGAATCCCCAGGTCCTGTCAGCGCCTCACCCCGTTCTTGTCGACCTCCCACAATAGATTCTCGTCGAACTCGATACCGGCGTCGAGCAGGATGTTGTGGAGAATGCAGACAACCGTGAACTGTTGCAGTAGAGTGTCGAGGTTTTTCCTGTCCGCCCGCAGGAAGAGCCTCCACATCCCCTTCAACCTCCCGAACGCCCTCTCCACAGCCCCTCTTGTGACCTTCTGCTTCGTGTCGAACCTTTCCTCATCTAGATGCTGATTGATGCCTCCATATGGAACCACCACCCATTCAGAAGGAGGATACCCGTTGTCGCCCAAGATGTATCCGTTCGTCCTCACCCCTTCCAGCAGCGTGACAGGCGGCCCACGAAACACCATTCCCTCTTCCGCGCGCCTGGACAGACTTGACAACTGGATCACCCTAATGTCGTGGCAGCTCCCCGGATATCCAATGAACACGTCAAGCACACGCAGATCCAGGTCCACCACCACCTGCACAATGACGGAGAAACGGTGCTTGCGGTCGAAGTAGTTCTCGCTCGGCGCGCTCGCCGGTTTGTCCACGTAGATGTGTGTGCCGTCAACTGCGCCATGGCAGTTCGGAAAGCCCTTGTCCAGAAACGCCCGTAGCACGACGTGTTTCCTCACCCCCGTCAGCCACGATATCTTGTCCCCGTACACCCTCAATATAGCGATTGTCACATCGCGCACGGCTCGGACTCCGGAAGCCCTGCTCATGCCAAAGGATGATGTGCTGTTGTCGTACAACTCTCCTGTCGCCCACCTGTAATGCGCGTACACGACGATCTGCTCCGGCTGAAGTTGCTCCCTGTAAAACGTCACCTGTCGTTGCAATTGAGCCGCACAGGCTTCGGTGATCTCCATGAACACTTTCATGGACATGCGAAGCTTTTCCCGAAAGTAGTCGTCTGTCGCATCATCGCACACCCGCAAATCCTCCCAAGTCCCGCCAGCTCTCTGCCTCATCCACCAACGTGGCGTATCCCGAGGAAGCACACCGCACCGGATTGCAGCGCACAGCTGAACCACGGCCTCCGAAGTGGTAATGCAATCCGGGCGTCCAACACCCTCTGCAGCAGAAGCCTCTGCCGCCACCTCGAAAGTGTTGCCTTCATGCGCCCGGCCGCCCTCTCGACTTCGAATCGACGGACAACGGCAACCGCAGCCGCCGCGACAGCTGTCTTCTCCGTCCTCGACAACACAGCACGATCATCCCCATCGCAGCCCTCCATTCCGCCCTTCCAACATGAAAAACAACGTCCACCGCCACTCAGCTGCGTCTACGTCTGCCACCAGGATTGAAGACGCCTGCAATCAGGTCAGGAAGACAACCGTGCTCAATGATGTTTCACCCCGATTGGAGCGTCCGCCCACCACCGCTGAAGTACGGAACCGCCGCGCGCCTCCACGTGGCGAGCCCAACTGCCAATACCCCTCTTCGTTTCGCCGCGTCGACCACACTTGAGACAGTGGCAGTGCGGCGCCGCTAAAGTACGCAACTCGATGGCAACCGAAACCCTGCGAGGCGTGCACTGCCCCCCTCGCCTACCCGCCTGTGCGTCGCCACACCGTCGAATTCGAATTTCGAATTCCGAACAGGGCCGTTCCCGCGTTGGCGATTTTCTTTTTCATGGCCCGTGACGTATTGTCGTCGTTCGCCTGCTGGACCACCACGCCTCCTACACGGACATCCCGAATCGGAGCTTGGACAATCCCCTTGCGGTCGTGTATAATATAATGAAACTGGCCGTGGGAGGGCCCCGAGGATTCGTCCTCGGGGCGAGTCTCCGAGGGCAGGTGGAACGACACCTCCAAAAATAAAAATAAAAACTCTGAGGATTCGTCCTCGGAGCCCGAGGACGCGCCGAGGAGTGTCGAACGACGCCGAATGTGCCTGATATTTCTGCGTGATCATGCTGCCTCCTCTACTCTTCTTCTTCCTCTCCGTTTCCGCTCTAATTCTTCTTCTTCTTCTTCTTCTTCTTCTTCTTCTCTCACAGTGTGATCTTCTGGTTTAGGACGAAACAGTCTAATGGTGTGTAATATGTGACATGGCATGACGACTCGCTCTGGCCTCCAGGACCTTTTTCTTTTTTCTGGCTGGTGCACTTAGTGGAGAGGCATGGGGCTTGGTTGCTTCGTGTCTACAGCTGTCGACGCTTTGCACTTGCCACTACATGCCAATCCTCTTTAGATTTCCTTTTCTATTTACTTTTTCGCATGCCAATCTTCGCTAAGGGGATAATTGGTAGAAAGAGCCCACGCCAAAACCTATTCGGGGTTCGCGGTCCAGTGGAGCGCAGCGTCTAACCCTAGAAGTTATCCGTAGAAGTTTATCACTAGAAGTTTATCCCTTAAAGAGACCTTTACCCTGGCGGGCACCATAGCTGTGTGAGAGCTATGGTTGAAAGTGTTTAAGCGTAACCTAGCTCTTGAGTGGGCTAGGGAGCGCCTCTGTGCTCTTACTTTTGGGCATCCCCGCAGCCCCGTACCCAACCGCTCCAACCATTCAAAATATATCAACTAATCTGTATTGGGCGTTACTTTGGGCTGAATACATCCTACATCATATCTGGCCAAATTAACAAAAAAACATCTGGCCTTATCTTCTGTTCAATCCGTTTGGTACTACCGGCCCAAACGTCTTCAGCCTGGGTGAAAGGCGCCTTCGCAGTGGCCACGTCTCCCTGGGCCTGTTTTTACCAGTTCAAGAATTTGGCTTTTTTTTTGCACCAGATTCATGAACCGGTAGGGCCCTTCTTTCTTTTTTTTAATCTTTTTGCACCAGATTCATGAACCGGCAGGGCCCTTCTCTCATCTATCTCATTTTTCTTGCTAGTACTCATCTATCTCATCCTCTCACTAGTGTATGTGTAGTACGGGGGAACACCAACCAACCCAGATCTCTCCCCAGCCAGCCCACGGGGTAGGTTGGCACCACAGCAGTGGTGCGAGAGCAAGGCTGTACCAGTCCCTCATCACGGTCACGAGGGGTGGGCAGGCATTGTCGATGGGGGAAATCGGCGGTGCTAGCGCCGAGCAATGGCCAGTCACTGCACCTCCCCCTTACCCCCCCCAAACCCCACATGGCGGTGTCTAATGGCCAATATTGTTGCTGCATAGCAACCAACAACATCAACCAAGGTCCTGCCAATGCTGGCTTGGGGGGTTAACATGTTATCTCTAGCCGGTAGAACACCAAGCTTGCCCAGGCACGTACGTGAGGCCAATGGGGATTGAACCCACGACCTCCTCAATGCAACTTCTGTGCCTTACCAACTGAGCTAGGCCCGCAGGCCTACTGTATGTGGGCCTCATTCTATACTTTAGAGGTACCACCCTCGGCCTCTTTTACATCAAAATGAATCTAGCGCTGTTATGCACCAGATTCATGATCCGGTAAGGCCCTTGGAGCGATGAGCGGGCCTGTAGTACCCCACATCGAAGTCATGGGGCCGGTAGTACCAAACGGCCAAGTTTTGGGCGCCCAAAACCGAAAAGGTTTTGGCGTGGGCGCTTTCTACCGATTATCCCTACTACCAAAAGTGTAAACATGATGAAGAGCTATGGACAGCGGCGTTGCTGCGGCCAGTGGGAGATCGCACAGCAGCCCTCGGAGGGCTTCGACAACTCTATGAGTGGGAGAGCTTGCTTGGACTTCGGCATGCCTCGAGAAGAAGACTGTATTCAAAGGAGGAAGTATTTTCATGCTCTTATGTGGGATATTCTTGTGCTATGAAACACCCGCGGACGCGTCCGCGGGGTCGATCTCGGATGGCGGACGCATAAATGGCCACGTCCGCTGCCGACCTCATCTGCCCCGCGGACACAATTTAACCATATTTTTCCTGATTAAAATAATAAGTAAAAAAAAAAGAAAAAAAAAAGGGGTTGTAGGGATTATTAATCCCTACAACCCCAATTTTTTTTTTTGGAAACAGATATTCTTTTGGAATTAAAAAAAAAAAAAAAAAAAACAGAAAAGGTGGAGAAGAAAATTGAAAAATAAATTTTAAAAAAAGTTTTCTTTTTAGGGGAAGATTTTTGGTTGGCCGTTCTTTGTATTCTTCATTTTTACGTT
>BFEA01000063.1:169487-191424 GCA_003427395.1 Chara braunii
CCCCTCCCTGCACCCCACCTCCCCCTTCACCATTGCCTCAAACACCCCCACCTCAAAGCCCCCTTCCCCCTCATTTCCTCTAGCCCCTTCTTCAAATCTTAATTCGGCTGCTGCTGCAAGTGACAGAAGTCCTGGCCAGGCAACTTGCGGAAGCCAGCTGAATACAGGAGGAGAACACACATGGGAACTCTACTACACAACAAATGTTGGTGGAAGCAATCACTCGGTCCGCAGACCCAGATACTGACTCCATGCCTACAGCTTCGCAGAAGGATTGCAACTCAGCAAAGACAAAACCCCCATTACAACGACAGAAACAGCTGGCGAGGCTCTACAGCGCTCATTGTAACCATCAGCACAGCGTGAGATATTCATGGGACTGCTCAGGCATACAGATGAACATCTGCGGACTGTAGTTGCATAAAAAGGATAGTTCATCAATGTCGAATGTCATCAAAACTGGAGGCCATAAACAAAAGCAATAACAACAAAAGACAGATAGATGGACAAAGGGGTAGGCAATCAGTGTCCAGAATTGATGATCTTCCAACAGCAAGGTAGGACAACATCAGAAATTGTGTACATAATCATACAATGTTCAGGGACGCTGGACCCGCTTTCCAGCAGGTGCTGCTCCCCACCAATAGATTGAGCCCCCCGGACATTGCTAGAGGTGTCTGCTCTTACCAGCACCCCTAGTACTCGCCCGGGTTGTTTGAAAAAAAAAAAAAAAATGTGCTCCGCGTTAACGGGCACGACTTTTCGGATGAACGGGCCTGGGCCGGTAGGCCAGATTCAGCCATTACAAGTGGAAACGGCGCAATTTCCACTTTTGGCGGGCCGTTAACGCGGAGCACTTTTAGGACGTACTGGTGGTTTAAAGTTCCGTTTCAATAAAATTGGTTGGAAAATACAATATCATGGGTAGCGGCACTACGGAGGCAGTGTGAGTGCCCCCATCAGTGGTGGGAGCGCTATTCCCTGCCGTTAGCATCATTAGGACAGGAAGCAAACTTGAACTGTATCCATGGCGATCTTGGTCCGATTGATTGTCGATCTCATAGAAGATCCAAGGGTGCGTGGTGAGAAACCTGCCTAGGTGGTTCAGGCTTTCTTGGGATTGCAGTCTGAGTTAGGAGTTGTCCATTGTTTCTTTTTTTTTTTTTAAACGAGGGGCCCAGTGCCCAAGGCTCAAATTATGCAATTGAATACAAAGCGAACCCATGCCTCTTCCCATTAGGGCTGGAAGAGCGTCAGCCACTGCTCCCATGGAGACAGCTTCCCTATTCAATATGGATATAGCACGGGCAAGGGGCATTGATTGCTTCCCAATAAGGAAGGATTAACCCCGCACCGTGCAGGCTCAAACTCTGCCCTGCTCAACTTAACTAAATCTACTCGGGTCGTCCTGCACCATACACACTGGGGGGGAAGTAGTAGCAGGGTATAAGAGTCTGACTAAATCGAAGATCCCATCCAACCCATTGGTAATTCATTCTGTAGGATCTAAAGTTAACAAAGAACGTGTCTCCCTAGTGTAACCCTGATTA
Organism: Chara braunii; assembly: GCA_003427395.1. NCBI lineage: Eukaryota > Viridiplantae > Streptophyta > Charophyceae > Charales > Characeae > Chara > Chara braunii. The sequence goes on from BFEA01000063.1 coordinate 171,038, forward strand.
GCACAATCCCTTATCCAACGGGACGAAATCAAACAGGGAGGGGAAGTCAACGTCCAAACCAAAGCACCGAAATGAAGAACAGACTCCCATCAACCAAGAGTTAGCTATCAGATCGAAGCACTCAGGTGTTAACATGTAAAAAAACGGAATCGAAAAAGAAGATGAGATCAGGACGACTCTCATATAATGAAATCAATACAGATCCAGACCGCCCCAATCCAATCCGAACAGTTCAAACTGCAGCCCATCAGGGTAAGCGAGGAGGGGGGGGCAATCAACACTTGAACAGATCGACCTCCACTGTGGTTGAGTTCCATGCAGGGTGGTCATTGTTGAGTTTACCTCAGGGCAGTTGTGTTTGTGCTTAGAGCTTGTTCTGTCTATCAGACTTTGTGTCGGACACTGTTGGTCCCCTCAGTGCAGTGTTCCCCGTAAGCGAAACTGGGTAATGCTCCCAGCAGTTTCTCTTCCTGGTAGACTGAGGAGCCCGGCCCCAAAGAAACCTATTCTGTTTTGGGCGCCCGAAACTCGGCCGTTTGGTACTGCCGGCCCAATGACTTCCATGTGGGGTACTACAGGCCCAGGCGTCTCTCCGAGGGTACTACCGGATCATTAATCTGGCGCTGTTATGCGCCAGATTCATTTTGATGTAAGAGAGGCCGGCGCGGTACCGTAGAGAATGAGGCCCAGGTACGATATTTTGAAAAAGAAGGACCCTACCGGTTCATGAATCTGGCGCAAAAACAGCACCAAATTCTTGAACGGGTAGAAACAGGCCCAGGGAGATGTGGTCAGGGCGCGAAGGCACCTGCCACCCAGGCTGAAGGCGTTTGGGCCGGTAGTACCAAACGGCCGAGTTTCAGCGCCCAAAACCAAAAAGGTTTTGGTGTGGGCTCTTTCTACCAATTAGCCGGGGGCCAAGTCCCACTTACGCTGATCCTTGATTTCTGGCCGTTGATAGATCTTCCAAATCTGCGGTCAGAAATCTATCATTTGGGTAAGTGGGACTTGGCCCCCGTAATACTATTGTAATGACCAAAAAATAAAAAAGGCCGTCCGTCCTGTCCAGATTCGACAGGTAATTGAACTGGTTGGGCTTATAGAATTAGCCTTTCTTAGATCTCAAAAAAAAAAGGAACCCTCCTCCGGTCTTCAGCCCAGTAAGGTTCGCTACTGGTTTACACAGACATGGGGCAGAAACAGATCCTGGGCTACAATCTCTGCAGGGGTGAGGTCCCACTAGCAAAGAGGATTGGATTGCACCCCTTAGTTTGTGTGCATTATCAGCATCTATAGAGACATTCATTCATGTTTACCGTATGACATCAGCACCATAATGTGAGGACAGCGAGAATGTGGGAGGGAAGGAAGAAGGAAGAAGGACACAAGACAAGCCGTAGAAACTGTAAACCCGAACGCGACTGCTTGAAGATAAAACATGAAAGCAGCAAAATGGCGAAACAACGTTCCGCCAGGCGAACGACCCTACCAGTTTCACCTGGTCGCCAGCCAGGATCATCAGGTGTCTTTTGTCGGTGTTTAGACTGTTCAAAACTTGCTTATATGTCTGTGTCCAACTAAGAAAGAACCGGTAGTCTATAGTCAGTCTAAAAAACACTACATCGCAACCGTCCTTTTTGCTGCCGCGCTCAAAGAGCTCTACTACTCGCTACTTTCAAGGCCCAAGAACCAAATTAAAAACTTCGATGAACCAGTACCATAACCATACTAGATACTTATTCTGCTCATCTACCAATTATGCGACAGATACATCTAAAAAACAAGTGGAAAAACAAAGAAACGCGAATTCCATAAAAAATGACAAGTACCGTGCCTCTCCGTCCGTCCGAAAGGTCCTACGAGTCCACCCACAAAAAAACGTTCTTCCGTCGTCATCTTTTTCTTTTTCGAAAAAATAGACACCACGTTAATCGGGTGTTAGCCAGTTCACAAAGGTTTCAAGCGATATATATTCGAAAATCTGAAAAATCAACAAACCTAGTCTAAAAACCGTGTTATAGCTTACGATCCTTCAAACACGGCGTCCAACCCCCTGGTACTTCAAACAATGTATATCATTCAACAAACCTAAAAAACCTGTGTTATAGCTTCCGATCCTTCAACCACATCGTCCAACCCCCCTGGTACTTACCCAAGATCTCAAATCTCCCTAAACCGGGGAAGAAAACATTACTCCTTACCTAAGCGAATGCTCATGAGAAAAAACATGTTAATGTCCTAATATCAACCATATCAACTCAGAAAACCCAAGTTAGAACATTACTCCTCCGAATCTTGACATCTCTCCAAACCGACCCCCTAGAACGGGGAAAAGACCACAGCATCCTCCCTCGGCGACCGTCGATTCCACCCAGTTAAGAGCCGAACCCACTCATTCCACAACCCCCCGAACTTATTAGGAAAGGAAACAAGAGCGCTATCAAACAAGTTGTCAGGGTAGCCTCTCTTCCATAGCTCGTTCTTCAAAGCCAATAGGAAAGGTAACTCCAGTCCGGACATTGACGAGTACATCTTAGCCCGATGCATAAAGGAAATAATGCCAACCATTTTTTGCTGTCTATCGATAATCCTGGATGCTTTGGAACACCAGGTTCCCGCTGAATCCGCCTTTTTGGTTCTTCATGACCGGTGCACACTGTACACCAGTTACAGATTGGCATACGTGGAGTTCACAGCCCAGGTAATCCCAGTGTTCATCGTTACTTGTCTTCTCTAAAATTAGATTATTATTATAACAGCCGCTGAAACTTCCAATCAATCGCTCTCCTTTCCCTTTGTCGTGGATTTCCTTCATACTCGTGGTAACAAATACCGATACGTCATCAACCAACCGGAACCCATGAAAAAACTTCTGATCAATGCCTAAATTACCAAGAAAATTGGATTCATTGAAAGAGCACAGAAGACATGCAAGAGCCGAACTAGATGGCTTCCCCATTGGGATTCTGACTGTCTGTCGCAACAGTCTACCGGCGGCCGAAACAAAGGTATGTCTCAATTCGAACTGCTCAAAGGTCAGTATATCTGCAAATGAAACCCGCTTCCATCCATCCTCGATCTTTCCCTTCAGTAGTTTAGCGCCCTTTCTGTACCTTCTTACCACCACTGTTGTAACTCCTTGACAAATCCAATAATCAATTGCCCATGACAGTGCTTGGATAATGGACTTCTGGGCCAACCCGGGCAAGTTAGAAAACATTTCTCTAATATCAAAAGACGCCCCGGCCAGATACTGGCCCTTCTTCCAACCACGGTTGACTTTGTTAATTCGCCCTACCAATTCGTGATCGCTCCTCAAATTCAAATGTTCGCTGGCCAGTAGACTCCACAGAAGTGCATTCACAGCACGGGCTACGACCTTCCCTCCACCAGCCGAGCACTCAGGGTAGGAAGGGCATATGGGTCGCCATCGACTTGGGTCTTTGTGCTTGGGGATACAATAGGCCTTACCCAACTCATCGTGTTTCTTCCATTTACTAATCTTGTCAAGCTTAGCTTCATGATACGCACTTTGGCACAGCTCCAAGACACTTTCCTCCGTTCCTTCACAAATGCAGAAAGTCGGGTTTCCAAAAAACAGTTTCTCCATTCCTGTTTCATACACTTTCGGACAGCATACGAACGTATCGCCCATATTGTGATCCATTGGACTACAAACCAATCCTTCCAAGAATCCTAAGTACGGCCGAAGCTCATCCTCATTGATAGCTGATACCGATTCTACCCCTCCCTTAACGAGACAATTTTGTAACATCGCATCAGATAGACCAGAGAGATCGGGATGGGGTAAAGATAGGTGAGAAGAGAAGCCTGTAGCTATCTGTTTCCTGAGTTTAGTCAATGATCTTACTAAAGAAGGTCGAAGAAAATTCCTAAAATTCCTCATCCATTCCGGAAAGAACGTAGATTCATTCAATCGGAAAGATACGTGACCGCCTACACGAGGAAGTGCGGGGTCGCACTTGCTACAATGACACGAAGATTCAGCAACCCTCGAAAAACTGCGAAAATTATGAATAACATCACCTATCGACTTGTTGCGTTTCTAGACAATTCGCATTCTTCGAATCAGCGTGTCCTTCCATATCGCCGAAACCTCCAGACCGGAAACAATCGTCGTACAATGCGTACATACCCTGCAAACTTTTGCTTTACAGAGACTTTAATCAAATACCAGCTGAATTGTCAACCTACTACGTACCTTTATACCAAACCTTTCAGAAATGGTTCTTGACAGCAGAATTCGCAATCGAAAGTGGGACCTCTTCTCTTTAAAAGTTCGTACCGCTGAAAAAGCATACACCAGGCGGTCTAGATCCCAGCAGGGTAATCCTTTCCTCGAAGTCGGATTGATCAACAGTTCAGACAAAGGTCCTTTCAACGCAAGCGACCTACTTAAAAACGGCACAACGGTCTCCACAGAAATCATAATCCCACCCTTCAGCCATCCCCGCGTGTGCCTCAACTCAGTTCGTCCATAATTACTGCTGACCATGCAACCACCAGAAAGTCTACGCAACACATTCCATCGATCGACTAACGGCTCACCTCCTTTGCACACAATCTTCAATCTATGGATGTTTTTTTCCTTACAGTGCTCTAAGATCCTAAGCAGGCTGCCAGACAGTGACAGTTAGCAATCCGACACTTGATTGGAAACTAATGAACTTACCAGAATTACGTGAAAGTATTACCTGTCGATCAGAACTACTCGTGTGTTTCTTTTTTGCCTTCAGTCGTTCACGAAGACCTGGTCTATGTCTCTTCGATCTCTTTGTTTTCCCTCTAGTGTTCAAAGCTGGAGTGAGCGACCGGATAAAAAACTTTTCCACTTCTAGTACATCTTCCTCCGAACAAACTACTAATGGTATAATGACATAATTACGTATACCGAATCTTCTCAACCATCGATACAACCCTTCATTTCTTCTGCCGCTCTCGACCACTTTCAACTGACGAGTTCTATAAACATGCTCCTGTCATCGTGTGTAAATATCCCTCGTAGTACTTCCAACATATGTGTGACGGCACCAAGGAGAAAAAAACGCATAAACAAGTGGCCCTTTACCATTACCGACATCGAATCCTTCGCTCACTGCACGTGACACATGTCCTTTCAGCTTTTCTCCCCACGAAATTTGCCCATTAACGATTAGTAAACATACCAAAATGCACAAGAGTATGTTTAATGCTTTACACTTAAGGGAATCATCATTACGGATTCTAACATTGCAACAACAATAAGTGATATTCCAAAGAAGAGTCACGTCTGGGTGTGATACTAAAAATCAGCAGACTCAGTCCCTTCATTCTTACTCGAGTCACCACCCCCATCATCTTCCACGTCGTGAACCGTAGTCTCCCTTACCACGCAATTATCCTCTTGCTCCCGTTCCAGCATCCTCTCTGTGCGAATATTCGCAATCTCCTCCTTGGTCACTTCCAATTTGGAATACTCTATCCCTTCCTTCTCACAGATAACTACGACTTCCTTCTTGGTCAAATTTCTCAAATTCTTCCGTTCGTCTCTCAGAATTCGCTCCCTCTTGCTCAAAGCAGATCCCATAGGTTTCTTACCTTTGTCAGTCTTCCTTGTTGAACAGCCTGCCACTTCGTCCATTTTTGTCTTCAGATTTGTAGTATTTTGTACCCCCACCCCGAAATCCCTTCTCCATCTCGAGTCTGCTCATTTCCACCCGCAATTTTTCCAGCTCTCGTTCATCTTCTTTTTGTTTTCCTCGAATTCGCTTCAACTCTTGCTCAGCCACACGTCGTCCGTTTAGTTCGACCAATCTCATTTCCTTCAAGAGGTTAACCTCCATCTCGTGTCTGTCCACAACACCCTTGAGGTGCTCGTCCGTCTTCTTCTTGTTTGTGCCGGTAGCTTGGATAGGAGTCGTCCGCAGTCTGGTTCTCACTTGCGTAGTTGCTGTAGAACCAATGGTCAGGCTTTCCCGCTTATTGCCTGGACGGAGGGCTTCATTTTTCCATGCCTCTGCATCAGCCACGGCTTCCTCCCGTAATCTCCGAAGCTTGGTCATCTCTTCCTCTAGCAAGGCGAACCTCATGTCCGTCACTGCTTGGATCTCTGTCTGCTCACGCTTGAGCTTTTCCACCAGCTCGCCCTCAATGGAAGGTTTGTTAACCGACGTTAAAGGCCCAGCTGCGCACTGCGCTATCTTCAATCGTTCGATCTCCTCTTTTTTTTTTTTCTTTTTTTTTTTTTAAGAACAACCCGAGAGGGTGCTAGGGGTGCTGGTAGAAGCAGACACCGCTAGCACTCCCGGGGAGGCTCCATCTATTGGTGGGGAGCATCACCTGCTGGAAACCGGGTCCAGCGTCCTATTTTTTACATATCGTTGGGAATGTCTTATGCTCAGTAAAAAAGAGAAGACTGAGAAAACAAAAGTTAGAAAAACTGAGAAAAAACTAAGAAAGAAAAAATGGGCAAACTGAGCAATTGTCTGAGGTATCTGCCTATCTGTCTCTGCACCTTTTCCCCCATAGCACAGTACCCTGTCTTCTAAAGAGACAGTCGGGCTCAGTGTCTTCTTACCCTTGTCTGGCTATCTACTCCATAAGGGTCAAGGGGTCGGGGCCAGGCGAGACCACTGGGGGGCACCAGCGGGTCCGTTTTTTTTCTGTCCCCTAGATTCCTGCCCTCTACTGTCCACTGTCTCAGGCCTCTAAAACCTGACTTCCATTGCCAAGGGATGGGGGGGGAAAGGGTCTGGGAAAAACTTTGGGCCCCGCATGGGGATGTTGGGGTCTATTGATGTCCAGTCCTTGAAGGTGAGACGGTAATCTCGTGGGACTGATGTCTGCTGGTCTTCTTCTCTTGTCTGCCCATCACTGTCGTTGTCGCCCGACCACTGTACACTAGCCACCCATCCTTCTCTTGGACCGCCCAGCCACTCGTTGGCGAATTTGGAGATCTTTTCTGATATGTCTTTGGGCCTGTTGTGTGTGTCCAACACCTGTTTCGTTTCCTGCCATCTCTGCATAATCTCAAGCTGGAAGCAGTTGTTAAATTGTTCCTTCCTTTCCTCCCCTTCAACTCTGACTCCCTCCATTGTCATTGCACAGCGCAGCCACCATAGAACCCATAGCACCGTCCTCCTTGCCAGAGCAAACATGTTCCTTGCATAGTTTGTGTCCTGCAGGCCTGGATGGTGGCCCAAGAGGATTGCTCTCCAGTCTCATGGCCATGGTTGGTCCGAAACCATCTGCCTCCACACCCTCTCCCACTATCTCCATGTTAGGACTGTTGTCGGACATTGCAGGAAGACATGTTCTATTGTTTCAATTCTCATTTGGGACGAGAAGCTTTGGAGGCAGCGAGAACACCATGGATGAACCCGTCCTTGTTGTTCCAACTGAGTGTGGTCAATTATCCAATTATTTGTGGGAAGACAGCGGTGGACAATCTGCCATTGAAGGGACGTGATTTTTGTCGGTTTACACTTGTTGTCCTGAAACCATTTTATTGGGGATAGCAGCTGCCTATCCACATTGAGGTGTCGCTGCCACCTATCGATTACTACGTCCCGCACATTCCTTTCAACACGTAGAATCTTATATGTGGCTTTTAGTGACAAGTTGTGAACAATTTTCTGTCTGTTGTTTATTTGATTTGTCTTTTGTGAGGGGTGCCATTGTCATTCGGCGGGGTCCAGGGGGAGTTTTGATATTGGAGTGTCCGGCCTGTATGCTCTACATTCATCCCCTTTCCCCAGGGTCCTGATCCTGTGAAGGGTCGCTTTGTCAATCCGTTCAAAAGGCGCTCCACTGCCGATTAGTTCTTCCTTTCTCCCCACCCTGTACCATTCTACCCACACGTATGCCTGCTGCTCAAGGTGAACTTGTCCCACTCGGTGAGATTCTCCCTCCTTTGTTACCCAGTCCCCTTCCTGTATTTTTGGACCTCTACACAGGATGGGTCGCCAGGCTAGAGGGAGTGCCTCTACAATCTCCCCCAGCGATTCCTCAATGTTTCGACAGTATCTCAATTTGTCCTTCATTTGGTCCGGATCTTTCCAGTCCTTGCGTTCCCCATCCCAGAGGTCCCCTACTCTCATTACCCCCTTTTTACCCATCCTTTCCACGGGGGATCCGAACTACAGAAAATTTGGCTTCGAGAGTTTGTAATCCAACAATTTCCAAAGAGGGGTTGCCTCATTATTTCCTCCCATCTTTCGAGGGTCAGGCGCTGCGGGAGGGGTAGAGCTCTCCATATTTTTATTATTCGCGGCCAAAAATCATCCTTTGTCCCCTCTATTGTTTCTGCCCCCCGTGCTCTTCTTGGTACTTTCCAATAGCGGTCGTCCAACCAGCATAGAGGATCTACCATTGGTGGGGCTTCCGGTGCAAGTCGGGCAATTTGTTCCAGTGCCAATGGTCTCCAAAGGAGTGGAAAGACCAGGATCAAGCGCAGGATCCATTGTAGGCATAGTGCCTGTATTTGGGTCATTGGATCCAGAATACCCAGACCCCCTTGGACTTTGGGTTGTATCACGGAGTCCCAGGCCACCCGACTGATGGTTGTTGCGTTTTCGTTGTCACCTCTCCATAGGTAGGCCGCCACCTTTCTCTTTGCTAAGGGGCCACAAGACCGATTTGTACCATAGCGTGGCCAGTACTACATTATTAATCACTAGAGCCCTCCCAAAAAGCGATGTGTGTTTGTGATTCCACTGGAGGAGCTTTTGGAGTGCCGGAGATGCGAGCCACTTATCATTCTCAGTCGGCCAGCCTTTTGCAGTCATCTTGACTCCCAGGACCCGCACAGGTTCATCCAGGTCCAACCAGGTAATCTCAGGAAGTTCCGGTGGGCGGCCCCCTTGTTGATGAAGCCACCAGCCAAGCGTTTTTTGTCCCCAGTTTACTGCCATATCCGATAGTAATCAGAAGCGGTCCATTAACCGCTGGATTTCTTCCATGTTGGGGGGTGAGGCCTCGACCATAATTGTCAAGTCGTCTGCAAACAGAGAGCATACCGGAATGGCTTCTTCTGGTATGCCTGCAATTTTGATCCTCTGTAGGCTTTTGCTGTGCCTTAGGTTGGCTGCCAGGGCCTCCATGATGATAATGAAAAGGAATGGGGCTATGGGGTCCCCTTGGCGAACCGACCTTTGCAGTCTGATTTCGGGCGCCAGAGTGTCATTTATCTGGACCCGGGTTGTCCCATTTTGGTGCAAGATCCTCACCCACCTTCGAAAGCAGGGGCCAAAATTCATTCGTTCGAGGCATTTATCTAGGAAAATCCAGTCCACATGATCGTATGCTTTTTCAAAATCGATAAAGATAAAAGCTGCATTGCATCCGGACTGGCGCGAAAGTTTGATTACTTCGTTGATTAGTAGGATATTTTCCTGGATGTTCGTTCGATCTCCTCTTTCAGTTTGGCCACCTCACTATTTCTTGTCAATAGCTCCGACAACCGCATCCGATTTCGTTGATAACTCCTTGGAGTGTGCCGAGTTCAATTCTTCGCGATCGCGTTTATCACGAGCTCTTCTTTCTTCGTCTTCTTTCTCCCGTTTCTTCCTCTCTTCCTCCTCTTTCGCTGCTTTCTCTTTCGCCTCGTCAGCATCGTGACGTACTTTAATCAACGACCATTTCGTCAAAATGGACATTTTTTATTTTTTTGAACGAAATTAAAACCGAGTTTTTTGGCCGAAAACTCGTCAAAATTGTTGTTCCTGATGGTCCAGCGTTTTACAAACGCTGGACCCCTTGGCTGTACATGGACCTAGCTTGAGACCAGGTACGTCCAGGCAGTCCTGCCTGGAGGTGCCTGGTCTCAAGGTAGGTCCATGTACAGCCAGGGGGTCCAGCGTCTTACAAACGCCGGACCCTCAAGAACAACAAATTTTGACGAGTTTTCGGCCAAAAAACTCGGTTTCAATTTCGTTCAAAAAATAAAAGATGTCCATTTTGACGAAATGACAGTTAATCTTGGCTACGACATCTTCTAACGTACTCACCATTGTCACCAGTTGCCTAAGGTACCCACTGCTCCCTCCCCCATACTGTCCAGAATAAGATCATGTGCAGGTGCCTGGAAAGGGACTATAGCGGAACTAGGTGCAGGTGATTGATTCAGTCTCCTATCAGGAAGATGACAGAATCGGGAGATGTGACCCTGTTGACCGCAGTTATAGCAATTACCACTGAACCGGACATTCTGATTGTTGGGCGCCATCGTAGTAATGTGAAAGTTTGTCTCCTGTGGTTTACTCGAAGCCACACAACGGTAGTACAATTTCTACGTCGTGAGAGAAAAAGTGCATTATCAGCATCTATAGAGACATTCATTCATGTTTACCATATGACATCAGCACCATAATGTGAGGACAGCGAGAATGTGGGAGGGAAGGAAGAAGGAAGAAGGACACAAGACACGTTGTAGAAACTGTAAACCCGAACACGACTGCTTGATAAAACATGAAAGCAGCAAAATGGCGAAACAACGTTCCGCCAGACGAATGACCCTACCGGTTTCACCTGGTCGCCAGCCAGGATCATCAGGGGTCTTTTGTCGGTGTTTAGACTGTTGAAAACTTGCTTATATGTCTGTGTCTAACTAAGAAAGAACCGGTAGTCTATAGTCAGTCTTAAAAACACCACATCGCAACCGTCCTTTTTGCTGCCGCGCTCAAAGAGCTCTACTACTTGCTACTTTCAAGGCCCAAGAACCAAATTAAAAACTTCGATGAACCGGTACCGTAACCATACTAGATACTTATTCTGCTCATCTACCAATTCCGCGACCGATACATCTAGAAAACAAGTGGAAAAACAAAGAAACGCGAATTCCATAAAAAATGACGAGTACCGTGCCTCTCCGTCCGTCCGAAAGGTCCTACGAGTCCACCCGCAAAAAACATTCTTCCGTCGTCATCTTTTTCTTTTTCCGAAAAATAGACACCACGTTAGTAGGGTGGTAGCCAGTTCACAGTGCGATGCCTAGCGAGCTCCCAAAGGTTTCAAGCGATATATATTCGAAAATCAGAAAAATCAACAAACCTAGTCTAAAACCCGTGTTATAGCTTACGATCCTTCAAACATGACGTCCAACCCCCTTAGTTTGGCCGCGTTTGTGGACAAGTGCTGAAAATTGAGATTGAACTCCTTTTCTGCATCTCTACCTAAAACACGCCCAGATTCAGGATCTTAATCCAATCCCCGTTGCTAATGAGACCATGCTCCTGAAGGCAAGCTGAGCATCTCCAGTTGGCTCCTCCCAGAAGCAACTGGACACGGCCCGCCCATGTATAGGCCCAATGGTACTTGTTTAGCGATAATTCCGTCGCAGGTTCACGGCATCTAGACTCCCGAAATACAGTTACAGTAAGGATAAATGTCTACTAAAGCTGTTCACATTGGTATATGACACTATATGTTCAATAAAGTATGAATGCTCTGCTGCTTTATTTTCTAGATTACGCTAGATTAAGCTAGATTAATGCTAGATTAATGCTAGATTAATGCTAGCTAAGGTTTCGTACTTTGGTTTATCAGAAAAAAAACTGGGGTATCTACTATCTAGGCTGGAAACGTGCTAAAGATGGACAGTAATTAATACTCCTGACAGTGTGTGTACTAGTGTGAGTATTAACTGGGGATAGAGGAGTAATTTAAGTGCCTGGGAGAACCAGCCTGAGGCTAAACCAGTGTATCAGATTCTGAGCATATTATCAGTATATTTCTGTATTCGAGGCTTGTAGGGTTTTGCAGGATTTCAGTCTGGTGACTGTAACCTAAACTGGCTGATTCTGCCAGGAAAACTCCGGGTAGAATTGTGAGGTCGCCGGCCTCTATTGTTATTTTGGAATATATAAGGAAGTACACATAAAAAAAAAAAAAAACAAGGAAAAAGACTCGTGTTCGTAAAGTCGAGGAAGAAGGTTAGCATCTCCCAACGGCCTTGTCCCACTAGCAAAGAGGATTGGATTTAATTTCTGAATCCTGGCCTTTTCGAGGACAGGTGCAGAAAATTGGGATTGATTGGCTTCCCTGCATCTGTGCAAAACACGTCCAGATACAGGAATTTAATAATCCAATTATAGTCTTTGCTAATGGGACCAGGCCCACTCTACGAACCTACGAACATGAGAGTAAGGGTGTCCTCCCACTAGCTCGAGCTTGATAAATGTATCTGATCACATCTGTCGCGGCACGCGAATGCATCTGACTGCAATTGCGTCCATAAATAATTACAAGGGTCCTAGTGTGAGTATGCCCTAAAGCACTCCAGCTTCTTTTGTATTCAGCACATGATGTCCTCCACGAGAGTTAAGCCTCACATTTTGTGCTGAATCATTGACTCAGAACCCTAGATCATTTATTTATTTATTTATTTATTTATTTATTTATTTATTTATTTATTTATAGATCAATCTATTCCCTTCTTTTTTTTTGAGATCACTCTATTCCGGTGTTGGATAAGGAAAAATAGTCTACAAACTATATGAACGCATACGGTTTAGGCTACCCACCCTCGGGTGGATCCAACCCGAATGTCCCCAAGGACGCACCAGGACTTTTTCGACTGAACTTCTGATGTGATTGCAGAAAGATGCATCCACGTGTTGACGAATTTGCAGTCAGATGCATTTAGGAGAGTGCTAGTGTGAGTATGCCCTCAGTCATTGGAAAGGATACTGGACCCATTCTCCACCAGGTGCAGCTCCCGACCAATAGAAAGGAGCTAACCTCGGATATCTTAGGCTTGGACCCCACTGGCCGGCGGCGTGGAAAAGTTTTGGCGAGGAAGTGTTTTCAGACCGCACAGGTGTTGGAAACCGTTGTGGAAAGTCGGCCCGGAAAGGAGTTTCAGACCCCACTGCGGTTGGAAAGAGGTCGTGGAAAAGCTGACGGGGCATTTCTACTCGGCTCGAGGGCTAGAAATTTTTGGCGATGAGTTTCCAGGCCGTTTCCAAGGACACCTCCAGATGAGTAGGGTGGGGGGCATGTCAAACAGTTTCCAGGATAGGGCTGGACGTCGTGGCGTTTTGTAGACACTTCATTGGCTGCGCAAGCAGACCATGGACCACAGCCCCCGCCGGGCTTGACTTTTTGGGAAACACCCCGGTGCGATTTCCTATTCGGGTATGCCCAAACTTTTCCAATGCCGAAACTATCGGCCTGCGGTGGGGTCCCAATGAAACGAGGAAGAATGTTTCCAACCACGGTCGGCCATTTTTTATGGCCAACACCAGTTTCCAGCCGCCGGCCAGTGGGTTCCAAGCCTTGGAGAGGTTGATATAAAGGAGTCCGCAGCGAAAAAAAGGGAAAAAATAGAGAATTTTAATTAAAAAAAACTTCGAAAATGAAAAATAAAGAAAAATAAAGCAGTGCCCGGACCGAATTCATTCATTGACAATTCATTTCCTACGATATTGTTACTTTTTTTTTTTATTAGAAACTACGGATCATAACGGATGTCCCAAATTCTCTACTTTATTTTCCCATTACTGGACTATTGCCCCTATTTGAGGTACCAAACCTTCCCGTCGATGTGAACTCTTGGGGACGATCAGCCTGTTATCCCTATAGCCAAATTGTCTACTGTATTTTCCCATTTCTGGACGATTGCCCCGATTTGAGGTGCCAAACCTTCCTGTCGATGTGATCTCTTGGGGAAGATGAGCCTGTTATCCCTAGACTAACTTTTATCCGCTGAGCGACGCCCCTTCCACTCGGTACCGTTGAATCACTAAGGCCGAGTTTCGTCCCAGCTCGACGAGTCAGCCGGGACAAGTTCCCACCAACTGGCCTAGCTCAGTTGTTACACCCCCTGAACTGTTGAAAGACAGACCTGAGTTTGAACTCCACTGGAAGCCTATGAAAATACTACAATTCTGAATTACCTTAGGGCTAGTCAGTTGGAAAATGATATCTCAAAGTCGTCGCCCTTTTTTTAAAAAAAAAGAGGGGGGGGAAAGGACAAGGTCCCCACATGCATAGCGAACTGGATTGAGCTCCTGAATCCGGATGGGTTTCTAGCAGAGATGGGGAAAGGATAAGCCTATCAATCACAACTTTCTGCACCTCTCCACAAACTCCTCCACATGCAGCCATCACAATGTAGTGAACTGGGGGGGGCTGCCAGGAAAACCTAAGGGGATGGGTTAAAGGGTATAGTCCTGGTACTAATGAAAACACGACAACTATAGGACGTGTTGGTTTATGATGACTTTGTCTCTGGGGTGTTGCATCTGATATAAGGGAGGCTAAAAGTTGGTCATGGTTTATGAAACCAGGAGTTGTTGGTGTAGTTCATAGTTCTCTCTAATCACTACTTATCTGATTCATCATCATCATCATCATCATCATCATCATCATCATCATCATAATTGTCATCATCATCATCGTCATCATCATCTTATAGCATCAGTAGTATCATCAGATTTTCATGAGGGACGCTGGGCCCAGCTCCCAGCTGGTGCTGATCTAATATCAACATTGTATCTCACGAGACGCTGGACCCGCTTTCCAGCAGGTGAAGCTCCCTACCAATGGACTCGAGCCCTCTGCAAGAGTGGCAGGAGTGTATGCTCCTATCATCACTCCTATCTGTTGTCGCAGGCGGTATTAAATTTGTGTTTAGATTTTTTTTAAAAAGAGTTGCGATACTCCCGGATCGTAGAGACTCAATGTGTTAGGTCTTGGGCATGCAGAGAACATTGGAATAGAGTTGCGGCGGATGCTCCCTATGCCTGAACACAAGTCTTCGGGTAAGTTGGAGGAGGGGAGAAGTGCACGAGATGGGGGCTCTGTCGCCGGATGAGGCCGGGACCCCACTACGTTCCTCTGGTTATCACTCTTATCTTTTTTCGGAACGAAGTCGCGTTCGGGATTTCAACTATCATCCTATGCATCCCTCCTCTTCCTCCCTCTTCCTCCTCCTTCATCTTCCTCCTCCTGCTTCGAGTCATGGCATGCTTTTCCTCTCCTCTGTCCAGTCCAGTAACCTCCAGTTCTGTCTGAGCCTCTTGTACTATTTGGTGCACTGACGTTTGCCGTTTCAAGCCGATTCGTCATCTGACAACAACGACAACTAAAAGAAAATTTAATGCGCAATTGCGGGGACCTCCACAGGTTCCCGCAAAATACGTAACCCCGCGGATGTCCAAGCTGCAGACATTTTCGTTGCCCAGTTGTGTGAAAACGCAAAATACGTAGCCCTTGTGACCCAAAAAATCACCTACAATTTAGGATTTTATGAAAATGTGTGCTAGTAAGAGCGACCTTTTGATATGATCCAGGCGGAGATTTTGGGAGTGGCCACACCACTCTTGAAATTGAGGGCATACTCACACTGGGACCCTAAAACCACAAAGTATGCGGATTTGGGAATTTAAATCAGCAGTACCTTAAACCACCAGTACCTGGCCCAGCTATCGGCCGCGGAAAAAAATAGAGTAGAAACGTTTCTAGTCGGATGAATTTGGGCGCTCCTGTAGTGGCCCGTACGTTTCCTAAAATCGTGGCGCGTTAATGGGCACTACTTTAGGAAGTACTGGTGGTTTAAGCTTCCCATTGTCGGCCGCGGGCAGTTTCAGAAGGCCAAAACGAAAAACGGGCCACCTATTCAATTTATGGACGGGCCCCCGAAAAAAGGGCCACCTATTCTATTTATTGACGGACCCCCAGCATTACATGGCGCATCTCAGCGAAACAGCTGGGGAAGGTACTGGTGGTTCAAAGAGGGATCTGGGAAGCATATGTGATCCGCCGCGGATGTTTTTTTTGGCGATTTTGGAAATATGGGTGGCATTGTGAGGGCATAGGGTCTCGCTCCACTACTGTCCGCTGTACAGAATTCCGTATGGCGGCCCTATAGCTGTCAGAGCATAAAATATCGTATAAACCGTGTCTTGGCTCCACTTCCTATCTGCTATACAAGTCTCCAATTCCTGAGTTCACTACAGTCATGCTTTTTTTGTGCAGTTGTGTATAACAAACACGACAATGCACACACATGCACACAAACACACACATAATCAGTTCTACGTCTGTCTGTCCTTCATACATATATATACGATATATATATAAAATAATAATAATAATAATACAACACTACACGACAGCAATTTGTCGGCCCAGACTCCAGGTGCTTCATACCATTTCGCGGTAGAACGCCACCTCCGAGTAACGACATTTGCAGGCTGGGAAGTGGGAACTAAAGGGGATAGTATCATATAATGGTGAATTTGGAGGGCGCCATCTGGCAACTATAAGGGGGTTTCCCCAAGGTACATTTAGGAGAGTAAATGGAGGGGTGTCCCACTATCCCAAATCGTACAGCAGATAGTAGTGGAGAGAGACCCATACTCACACTAGCACTTTTTGGCTTATTTCTGGAGGGAGTTGCTGCCAGATGCATACAAGTCCGGCTGTAAATGCCGTCAGGTACAGTCAAGATAGTGCTAGTGTGAGTACGCCCTGAGTATGCCCTCAGAGATATTTTACTCAGAAGGCCTTGAACTCAGGAATGGATTCCAACAGTCCAGGGCCGTGGTCCCATTAGCAAAGAGCATCGGATTGAATGCCTGAATCTGGACGTGTTTGAGTACAGGAGCAGGAAATCGAGATAGAACTGTTTTTCTGTATCTTTGCATAAATTTATAGCCAGATTCAGGATTTGTATCCTATCCCCTTCGCTAGTGGGACCTTCTCCCAGGGTGTAACCACTGAGCGATTCGGGCTCCTTCATAGGACGTACATAGGCACGCTGCTCCCCAAAAAAAAATAAAAAAAATAGGCACGCTGCCACACGGACAAACCTGCCAGAGACGCTGCGAAAGCTGACGAGCCTGCCAAGACACTGACATGGCAGACAAGGAACACGATCGTCAGGAAAAAGAAAAAAAAGAAAAAACGACAGGCAGGCAGCTCATGTAATGGCGTAGTTCAAACTTCAAACGAGATGAGGCTAATCTGGTCAACATTGCGTCCAGGGTCATGCAGACGACTACGTAGGCTACGTTGCGGTCCGCCAGTCCACGAGCTCATTCTCTGTTTTTATTTTTTAATGGAAAAACTAAGCTACATTCTTCTCTCAATTTCACCTTTGTTTTTTTTTTTGTTTTTTTTGGTTGAAAATCTGGCCGGTCGGTCCTCAGCCATGACATGTCTCTGGCAGGAAGTGATACGAGGGTTACGACCATCTCCCTGTCTGAGGATCCTCTCAATCTCACCTTTTTTTTTCTTTTTTTCTTTTTTTTTCTTTTTTTTTAATGTGGCCCGATGGACCACAGATCAGATATTAAACTTCACCTTTTTTTTCTGGCATGTGTCTGGCCCAACCAATTCAATTACCTGTCGAATCTGGACAGGATGGGCTTTCAGGCCTTTTCTTATTGTCATTATGGTATTATTACGGGGAACCCCGTCGCAGCCACATCCGTGCTCAGGCCTCCAACGAGGGAACATGCGGGGAGCTGCACCCACCAGCAGGTGCAACACCTGCTACAGCAATTGGGCGATACCTACCGGCCAGGGGTCAGCCGGTAGCATCAGGACCAAGCTTTTTCGATGGGCCAGTGACTGTGCCTTCCCTCCTGTCCCCTCCCCCTATGAACATCAGCAGTCTCTATTCGATGCCACTCGGGGGGACCAGCGGGCGGCATATCTCTTAGGTGGCGGACGCTAAGCTTGCCCAGGAAAGTACATGAGGCCAACGGGGATTGAACCCAGGACCTCCTGAATGCCACTTGCGTGCCTTACCAACTGAGCTAGGCCTCTGGATACCACTCCTCAAGTTTATTCCATGGCATGCTCTTCCTGTGAGATCTTGGTTTCAAATTTTAGATTTTACTTTTAGATTGACAATGTTAAGTTGGTACCTTTTAGCACTTGGTTTGCCCTTTGGTTGTACTTTGTATGTACTTAGAGCCTCTTTCCACACCACTTGAGAACGAACCAGTTTCGAGTGGCACTGCGCCCTAATCACGAAATCGTGATTAATTTGCGCTGCGCCGCCTCCTCGTTTCATGCACACTAGAGACCGCACTTGAAAATGTTGCACTTGAAAGAAAAACAACCTGGCTCCCCGTTGTGCGGAGCCCTACTGGCGGCCATGCGATCCAGTAGGCCCACACCCGGCCTTCAATATGTCTGCCTGTGGTGTGCTGTTTGGGACTCGAGGGACCGCACGCGCGGTGGGTTTTCAAATTCGAAATTTGTTGGTGGTGCAGTGCGGCGCTCCGCAGTCTACAAAACTGCCATGCGCGCGGAAGTGGACACAGGCTTGTACTGCACTTGGACGCGTGCGAGTGCGGTGGACACCGCCGCCAGTTTCCTTTTGCCGGGAGGTGTTCGGTGCGCCGTGGGGTGAGCGAAGTGCCATAGCTCTTGTGCATGGAGGACATACAATTTCCGTCCATGTCGGCGGACGGCTCTGCGCTGCGTCGGTGAGAACTGTCCGAGCATGAGAAACAGCTGGTGGTTACAGCGTTGCTCGCCGATGACGGTGCACCGCGCGCTTCAACGGTCACCGCGAGTGTGTGCCCCAACGGCCCGCTGGAATCCGCAGCCACCACCGCCCACGTTTCCACTGCTGGCACCCGGGACTGCCACCGGTAGCCGTCGCTGGCTGGACTGCAAAAAGGACAGGCCCGTGAACCAGGAACGCACGGCGTACAAAAAAAAAAGAAAAAAAAAAAAGCACCCGCGGCTGCTGAAACCCAAGGGTAGCTCTTGAACTCAAGGTACCTCCGGGAGGAGACTTGAACTCAAGTTCCCATGGCTGCACTTGAGTTTCAAGAGCGGCCACTTGACATGCAAAATGTGAAAACAAATTTCTCTATGGCAGGGTTGAACGAAGAGTTTTCGCGTTGCACTGGAACTCAAGTGGGGTGGAACAAGGCCCTTAGTTTGTGCATTTCCTTGTGTTGGCCCTTGTTTTGGATTTGTTTTCGAAAACTTTTCTTATTTGCTTATAGCTTGTAATGGTAGTACAGATACCAGATATAAAAAGAGAAATCCTCGTGTAATCTACACGAGTAGGTGAGTTGGAAGAGACAACTGTTACGGTAACTGTGGACACCCTTTTGGGCCTGGCCGGTGATGCCGTGCTGGATTGGGTGGTCCGCCCACTTTTTGGAAGGGACGCCGGACCCATTTTCCAGCTTGAAAAAAAAACAAAAAAAAACTTTTTTTATTTTTCTTTTGTACAATTTCAAAAGGAATTGTTGCCAAAGAAAGAAAAGAAACTTAAAAAAGAAAGCTCCAACTGTCTTGTCCAGAATAGAACGTACCACCATCATTAGGGCCTCGTTCCACACCACTTGAGTTCAAGAGCGAGTCCCCCCGTCTTTCCTTTACAGCGACCGGCTTCTTTTTCACTTTTTTGCGTCCGAAGGGTGAGCACTTGAAACTCGAGGGCAACACAGGCAAAATCGCACTTGAACTCAAGTCACCTCCCGGAGGTACCTTGAGTTCAAGTGCCAGCGGATACCTTGAGTTCAAGTGCTAGCGGATACCGCCAGCCCTCCGAGGGGGGCCATTTTTTCGTTTTTCTTTTTCTTTCCAGGTCCAGGATTGGTCAAGAGGTGGAGTTCCGTTTCAAGTGTGCAGCCTGTGCTTCAAGGGTTTCCTCAAGTGTACATATGGAACCATAAATGGAGTTAACTTGGTGTAAATTAATCACAATTTCTCGTCTAGTGAACTCTTGAAAGTTGAAACTCAAGTATTTTCAAGTGGTGTGGACTGAGGCCCCTTATACCTGTAATCAGGGTATCTTTCCATCCAGATACAGGGATAATGACCCTGCTTTCTATTCGTTGGAGGAGGGTATCTTTCCGTTCACACCATAGACTATCTTTACGTTCACGCGATAGACACACCATTCGCGACCAGGGGCTCAGCCCAACTAGCACAGAGGATTGGATTAAGGGCCTGAATCTGGATGTGCTCAATGCAGAGATGTAGAAAAACGTGTCAATCGCAATTTTTTGCACGTCGGTCACATTCAGCCCCTTGAATCCAATCCTCTTTGCTGGTGGGACAACGCCCCAGGAGATCATGGCAGCCCCGCTGGGAAAGCCATTTTTCACAAAAATGACTTTTCATTATTATACAATACAAGCCAGGAAACGGGGCCGGCGTCTCTCACAATAGTTACAGTACAGCTCTTCCTGAGAGTCAGGCATCTTCTTTTCCTCTTTTTCATGTGCCCATTGATCAGCATATTCAGTCATTATAGATGTATCAGGGATATTTTTCTGTCTAAATACAGCAATAGTGACCCTACATTGTATTCGGGTGAAGAAGTTAACCTAGGGTTAGAAACATCACAGAGTTGGCAAAACAAAAAAAAAAAAAAAAAAAAAGGACTTCAGTCATGCCACAATTTT
>BFEA01000063.1:228113-246813 GCA_003427395.1 Chara braunii
CCCTGCCATTCCCTTCCCCCCCCCCCCTGATCGGCCAAAAACGGCGTTCGTATTATTCGAAGACACATGGTAGTGGGTCCATTGCCCTATGGGAATATGCAATGCACCGGCTACCTTTCAGAGAGCGATGAACGTCGCACTCCAGAACTTCGCCAACAAGACCAGACTGACACAGGGAATTATCAACTTTTGCGTCATTGCGTACATCAACGATATCCTGGTGTATTCAGAATCATTTCACGGACACGCTCAACACATTGAATAGACATTGGGGGCGTTGTGAGACGTCACGTTCAAGATTGCACTAGAGAAGAGTGAGTTTTTCCTTTCAGAGATCTCGTTTCTATGGTAAGTGGTGACCTAAGGGGGTTTGAGGCCAGATTCGAGAAAATTCGAGGCGGTTAGAAAAACTCTCATGCCTACATCCCTAACGAAGGTTCGAGCCTTTCTAGGGTTGGCCTCTTACTGCCGGAAGTTTATCAAGGGGTTCACAGCGATTGCTCGGGCTCTGACAAACCTCCTACGGAAAGCAATTCATCCTCATTGATCCAACCACTAAAGTGCGACGCCAAGTGTGAACTGTCCTTTGCCACTTTGAAAGAGGCCCTTGCCTCCGCGTCTATTTTGATTCGGCCCGATCATGGTAAGCAATTCATCCTCATTACAGACTGGCAGCCTGAAGCGATCTCCACTATTTTGTCCCAGAAGGGAAAGGACGACCACGAACACGTCATTGAATACGCCTCGCGAACTATACCCGACATAAGAAGGAACAATTCGGCCCCTCAAGGATAATGCTACGAGGTCATTTGGGGAATTCAACACTTCCTTAGATACAGACAGAAGTTCCTCCTCGTCAAGGATCACGAGCCCCTGTCGATCCTCAAAAGGCTCACTAACTATATGGGCATGATTGGGCGATGGGTTGTCCGGCTACAGGAATACGACTTCGACATCATTCATCGGAAGACGGAAAAGCACGGGAACGCGGACGGGTTGAAACGACTGTATCGGCCAAGCAAGGTGGCCAAAGGTGAAGAGATCGCTCTGTGGAAAGAGACGGAGCCAGCTAAGGGACCCCTGTACGGCGGAGTGGCCATTCTCCCCCGAACCTCCAACGAGTGACACGTGGACACGATGGCAATGAGAGGAGAAGGCAATCCTAGAGGGCCCCTTTCTCCCCTCTCAACTTCTTCTCTTCTCTCCTTGCCTGACAAATTTTGTTATTTTTGCGAAGTGATATGATCGCGAGTCTATTCGGTTTCTATGCATCCTAGTGGCGAAGGGTATGTCGAGTGGGTAGACTGTGAACGGTGTCTCTCGGGCCCATGACTCCTGTACTTAATACAGGAACGCGAATAAAACCTGCTTATGTCCTTTGTGTCGAACCGATAAAATCCCGACGCGATTCCTTGAAGCCACGCCCGAAAGGTTGGAAAAGACACCAAAATTTCAATGGGTGGAAGTATGGACATATGTCGTTTTGATGCCACGGTGGTCGGAAACTCCCTCCGAGAATTCACCAAGGAAGATCGGAGGCGAGTTAACGAGAGGGCACGGGATTACCGATGGAACGATGGACTGTTAGAAAATTGAAAGACTGATGGAAGTGGGATTTGGATGTCGGTGCCTCATCTGTTAATGAGGTACGACTGGGTTTAGTCGGCCCACGAAGAAACCGCTGCTCACTTTGTTGTCAGGATCACGGAGGCCGCAATTGATAAAAATGAGTGGTATTGATCCAATATCCGGGACGATGTTAAATTCATCATTAAAATTGTCCGGTCTGCACGGCAGACAAGGCGCAGATTCAGCCGCCTAGGTCGATAGTGCCTACTGTAGTCGAGTGGCCGTTCCAAAGGGTTAGCATGGACACGACAGATATTTTCGTGCCCCCTGGACCAAATAGCTGCGAATATTCAGTTCTTTTGGTATTTGTGGATCATTTCTCGAAATGGATCGAGGCCTACCCATGTAAAACACGACAGACGACGGAAATTGTGCGGTATGTCAACTGCTTCCTCGGAATGCATCAAGACATTGAGGAAATCCTAATGGACAAAAGGTCAGAATTCCGAGGAG
Source organism: Chara braunii (assembly GCA_003427395.1). Lineage (NCBI taxonomy): Eukaryota > Viridiplantae > Streptophyta > Charophyceae > Charales > Characeae > Chara > Chara braunii. The sequence continues at coordinate 230,196 of BFEA01000063.1, forward strand.
ATGTCTTAAGGAGCCTAGTCGTACATGGCGTCTCCATTCGCAATACGGGCCGGCCCCCCATATGTCGCAATCGAACGGACTCATAGAGAATGCGAACCGAGTAATTAAGACAACCTTGAGGCGAAACATCGCAACTCGGGATATGAGGCCTTGGCCCGATATCGTAGACCACATTTTATGTATCCACCGAGGGACACCCCATGAGTCCACCGGCCTGACCCCTTTTCAGCTACGAACCAATAATCTGGCTTGCGTAGCCCTCCCCCGGTTAGCCCGAAAAAGACAATGGATGACGGAAATGGTCCACGGACGACAAGTCCAGAGCTATGAGGCCCGAAATAGGAATGTTGGGCCTTAGCCCCAGTACAAATTAGAGGACATAGTGCAGGCAAGGAAATGTGCTCGCCAGGGCAAGTTAGCGCCACTGTTCTTCGGGCGATTCCTCGTAGTCGAGCTTGGTCTCAACGGAGTGAACACAGTGCGGCTTGCACTGAAGGTCTCGGGAAGCTGATCGGCTCGACCGATCATTCAACATATGTCCTATCTTCGTCTCTTACCTCCTTCTTCATCTCTCCCCTCGTCCACGCCATCCCTCGATTTTGAAGAAGAAGGAGACGATCTCGAATCCGAGTACTCTGATTCTCCTTCCTCTAAGCCTTCGTCTCTACCTTCTCCCCCATCACCATGAGCTTTCCTACCGAGGAGGTCATTAGCAAGCGTCTAATGAGACCGGGGGGGCATATTTCATCGATCCGGCAGGTACCGCAACGTCAATTGAGTCCCGATCTACTCCGTTTCACGACTTTCTTTAGTACGATGGCCATCCACGCGGCAACGCAATCCCGGTTTGCACAGACCAGCTATCGAACTCGGGTGTTGACCGAGGTGTCGGCTTTTCTACGGCTGTCTCTACCAGGTGTCAGCCACGTGACAGTGATCGTCGCATTCACCGGCGATCTTACGACGTTGCATCCGTCAACTCATACAGAAGCCCTCCGGCAGCTACGACTCTGGGCGCGGGACCTCACGGATGCGTGGGTCTAGCTGTTAGCTCGATGGCAGGCGATTGGATGGACTCCACCAACGACATCGACCTCAGCCAGCTCAGACTCTATCTCACTATGCCAGAGGTCATCATCCCGGAGCTTCTTCCCTTCGCACCCCCTCAATGAACCGACACCGCATCTCGACCTCCGGGCTTCCCTCTGATCTCCCTACCTTCTGGTAGTCCGCTACGAACGTCCCTCTCTCTTTTCGAATCAAGCAATTGGACGTGCCAATCCTTGACGCCGACAAGTGGGTGGAGTGGTGGAACGGGTACGTCACACTCAACTTCTGCTTTCTCGAAGTGGTGTTCCATTAGGCGGAGCCGGCCGATAAGGTCGAAGAGGATGAAGTCCCCGATGATGACGTGGAGCGATTGATAATTCAAGCGTGGAGAGCGGACACGGAAGGGGAGCCATTGGGGATTCTGTTCGGCAAGGTGAGGGACGACCATTTGGAGCCAATCATAAGTGAGATCCTCGTGTTTCTGGCGCAGCTCCTAACGATCTACCTTTGGATATCTTGTCGCGATGTGACGAGCGGACCACACTGGTGGTGCTTACCCGCACTTTGGTACCACATCTGTTGTGGTCCACGTGTACGGAGCTCGACGGTGACAACTGCTATTACCCCTCCTAAGGCCACTTCCTGGTCATCGACGTGACCGATCTCACCTTGTGGGATCTGGTCATCCGAAGAGTGGAGATGGAAGGAAAAGTCGGCGACGAGGAGGAAGAGGAAGAAAGAGAGGATGCGAGAAAACAACACGACGAAGAAAGCTCAGGGGCAGAATCTGACGACCCGGATTACCACAAGTCTAAGGAGGGCGAGCTGGAAGGAAGTGAGTCGGGTGGATCGGACAGTTCCAATGAACGGAATAAGGAGGAAGACGAAGCCGCAGTCCAGAAGATTCGGGAAAGGGCGGATGGAAAGCGGCCGGTAGAAGAGGCGGACGGACCCGCCACGCGGCTACTACAAGGCGATCCGGCGCTCAATCCCGAGCCACCACAGGAGGAGCCCGGAGAGGATGGCGTCACCAACACGGAGGGATCCAGAAGCCGACGCCGTAGAAAAATTTCTTCGCCGGCTCAATTCTCTCCACCACCGTGGCCCACCATTCGCATACGTGGAGATGAGGGCGCTCCGGCTTCGTCCCCAGTCGTTATCCCACCGTCCCCTTGATCACCTCACCATCCATCAGCTAGTGGGCCACCCTCTGTTCTCTTCTAACTGGCATCCTTTCCCACCTTCCCTCGCGAGGGAAAACCCTTTTGAATTTTCAATTGAGGTCGAGCCCCCGTGGGCTCTCGTAATTTCCTTCGTTCGAAATTTATTTTTTTCAATTAGGATTTAGATTAGGAATTTAGGCGCATTTCAATTTTTATTGCACGTCGCTTCTTGCTTGCGCACGCTTTGCTGCGTCGGGATCTGTGTTTTGACTTTTCCGTACCTTAATCTTTACGTGTAATTGTAACTTTTGTATTGGCAGGCATAATTGCAACTGTAATCCTCTTGTTCTTGATATCTTTTGTGGCGTTTTTATGTGCGAGTACTTCTTCCTCTGTCTTATTGGCCTGAACACTTGCATGACTCGATTTATGCGTGGAGTGAGGCTACATCCCACACTTCGCGGCCTGGCCATGCAGACGTAGGCACTTTCTTCTTCCTCCTTTTTTTTCCACTTAGGCACAACCCTGGGTATCTTGCGCAGGCATGCATCCTGTAAATTTACTAAGCGCGATTAACTCTCTCTCTAAGAATTCTTGGAGTTAGCGTGGTCCAGAGGATCGGGTGACGAGCGAGATTTGGGAAGGTGAGTAGAGAGTTGGGCGATCCGACGAGCTGGTGTTGGGTATGCGGGGTAGACGTGGGGCCATGACAGACTGTGGCACGCGGGCGAACCTGGTTGGCATGTTCGGACTAAGCGGGATGGCAACTCATTGTGGGTGTGAGGCGACGGACTGCCCGCATCGGGACGTTGTGAAGAAAGAAAGAGAGAGAGAGAGAGAGACAAGATGTGTTGTGGTGATATTTCTCTTTTGTCCTTCTGAGCAATTTTGGTATTCAGCGCCAATCGCCTTGTCCTTCTTTTTTATCCGCATCTCGGATATTATTTCGTTTTCCTTGCTTCCTTTCTTCGGATGTGGATTGTTTTCCCCACTCCCCATCAGATTCTCTGTTTTTTTGAATCGGCAAAATCTGATTGATTGGTTCCCGACGATCGAGCCTTGTGTGATCTCTAGGCTAACTGGTCAAATAATTGTCACATGATCCTCGATTCTCTGTTTGTATGTAAGATAGATGCATAGGCGATAGGCTTGATCTGTCTGTGTATGAATTGGATAAGCATGCTAGCTATTAGATTACCATCGCGTTATAGGATGACCCACCCTCGTGAATTGCTGGCTTTCAACCATCTGATCGAAGGACAGGTCCTGCGCACGGACGTGTAGTCTCGACCAAAGATGATTGCGGCCTACATGGGCGAGTGCGAAACCTGAACTCGATTAATTTCTTGAATGGTTGGCGTTCCACCCCGACTTGCAACATGAATTTCGACGTTCCCTTTCGTGTCACTGACCACGAGTGTTTGAGGGATCGTGAGTTCTGAGAATATTGGGAGCACTCTTGTTTGTCTGCATCGTTTGCACGACCTTGGGCGGAACCTCTGGAATTTCCCTACTTAACGGGGAACGAACGTATTTGCGAGTGGGACCTCGACCAGGCTTTGGGACGTAACCCCCATCTCCCCAGCTACTCTACCCCATACAGGTGTCACGCCCTCAAATGACCCGGAATCATTATCTTAGGGACCGAATTCCCTCCCTACCACCGCATCCTACCCTACCACTCCCTAACCATCGTCCCCTGGCTGCAATCGCTCCTTGCTGGCCCCAACCCCCGTGCTCGGAGTGTCTGCGGGACCACGAGACTCAGTACCGAGCTTCTGGCTTCATCCGGCGAACTTGTTCGGAGGAAGAACGACGGGCGCACAGTCTTCGATTGAGGCCAGCCGCCTGAGATTCGGGGACTTGCGACGTTCGGCGTCGGTAGGTGACAAAGCAGAGGGATACCCATAGTGTACCAATAATGCATCAGATACGACCCAGACCCGGATGACGGAACCCACGGAGGTGGTAGCTTCGTCCCCCGAAGCAAAACAAAACTCCAGTCCACACCTACCCTCCTACATTTGTATCCCGGACCTTGCCACAGGAGATCTCAGTTCCGACCTGTGACTCCACCCCCACTTTCCTAAAATCCTTGGCACAGTGTCACCCCCTTTTTGCATTTCCAGGCCCACTCACACTCCAATCAGGAAGTCGCGTCGGGCGTGAGGTTTGGGCATCACAGTGGTGACAACGACGACTGAGCCATCAACAACAACATTAACAACAACAACGACAAAGACAACGGCGCCTGCACCGCTGGCGGCGACAACGACAACAGTGAAAACAGCCACCACAACAACAACATTATCACAGGGGGAGAGGAGTGGGCATCTGACGAGGACGGGGAGGAGGGGATTAGTGTTGAAAAAACGTTTTTTTGTCCCCCCCACCTTGTTTTTCAGTGTTGAACCGCTCCTCGATGTCTAGCAGCAGATGGCAGATAGTAGATGTCCCCTCTGTTGATTGGAGTCATCAGGCCTTCGATTTCAATCAACAAGGAATGTCGAGTGTCCCTCAGGTGGGAGGTAGGTTGTTTAGGGTTTTTATGTGTCTGATCTGTTTTGTGGTGTGTTTTGATGATTGCTTGTTGTGGTGGTTGATGAGAATGCTTTTCGTTAGGGTTAGGCTTCGATGGCAGGAGGTCAATCCTTCCCTGCCGCTGGGAAGTAATCAATGCCCCTGCTATCTACAGTAACGTGGCAATACATCACATCATCGTTAGGGTTTCGTCTTCTGGTTTGATCGATGGGATTGGGCTTGATGCCTTAGCTAGTATTGGAGATACAGTAGATTAGTAATCAAATGTGTACTACGACTTTTCTACACATCATTGTATAGGACACCTGGACCTGATTTCCAGGTCACACACATCACAACATCGTAATGATTTTGTCTTGACGTCTGATTGATAGGATTGGGCTTGATGCCTCAGCACGTATTGAGATACAGTAGATTAGGTGGATAGGCTTCTCCCAACATGTGACATATACTGACTAACAAACACATATAGACAGTATTGGATGCTGAGTACGTGATAACCACACAGCACTGCATAGGGATGCCGGACCCGATTTCCAGCTGATACACATTTCATCATTGTACAGGGACGCTGGACCCGATCTCCAGCAGGTGCAGCTCCCCACCAAAAGATGGAGCCTTCGACGCCGCGGCCTACTTATCGGGGATGCTCTTGTCACCTCGTTAAGTAGGTTTCCTGTATACAAAGTTTCACAAAAAAGAAAAAAAAAAGAAAAGAAAAAAAAGGAAGGAAGTGGCCGACCGCTATACAGGTTAACGAGAAACCAATGGTCCAGAACCCCTGGCCCATTCCCTTTAACCCCCCTTCCTCCCGCTTCCTTGTATGGTCCTAAGACTCCTAACTGTTGGAGAGGTGTAAGATTAATCTCGAGTGGAATTTTATTTTGATAATCATCTGTGTTCTTCTGGAAAAAAAAAAACACACACACTAACCTCCTGCTACTCCGACGTGGCCGCCACCCCATGTTGGCTGACTGGTACACCTATGAAAGAAAAAGGAAAAAAAAAGCTGGATTCGAATCCTTGGTTGGAGTCCGCGGGTGAGGACGTTCGACGTTCATAACATAAACTAGCTTAGCGCCCGCGGTGCGGGCGGTGCGGCCTACGCCCGCAACCAAGAAGAGGGAAAAGACATGCCCACCGGGAAACATAAAGAAAAGAAAAAACGAAACGACAAAATGACACACCCACCAACACACCCACCGGGAAAAAGAAAAGAAAAAACAAAAAGCGGGAAAATAAGGGGAAAAAAAGAGGAACGACACGCCGACCACGAAACAAAAAGAAAAGCAAAAACGAAAAGCGGTAAACGACAGGCCAAAACGAAAAGGCCTGAAAGGCCATCCTGTCCAGATTCCTCAGGTAATTGAATTGGTTTGGCTTAAAGAATTTGCCTTTTTAATAAAAAGTGCTAAAAGAAAAAAAGGCCGCCCGCTTCTCTCACATCTACGCCTGCCGCCGCCCGGCCCCGTGAGCGCGCTCTCTCGTTTAATGGTGCGCTGTGAACATTTTGGTACGCGTGCCCCTCTGCACACTCCCCCGCCCTGGGGCAAGGTCCCACTTGCGCAAATTAGGAGATTTCGGCCGTTGATCTTTGCTATCTACGGTCCAAATGGGACGTAGCCCCTGGATAGCCTTCATCCGCCGGCCCTCCTCAAAACTTCTATCCCAAATGGTGCCCCCCCCCCCCATGCTGCGGGGTAGGATGTAGAAATAGAAAATACAAATTGGGGTCAAAGACATGGTGACGGATTCGAGCCCAGGGGCCCAGGTCCCACTACCACGGTTGAGTTTCTTCGTCGCCCGAATCTGGTCGTGGTTGTGGAGATGGGCAGAAATGGCGTTGAGTCTCCTCAACCGCACATCTCCACCAGCACGTCCAGATTCAGGCAATGAGGGAACTCAACGCTGCAAATGGGACTTGGCCACACGTCAGCATTTCGACGGTTCATGGGTGTACCACGGGTGTTACCTGTAATACCAACTTTTTTTTTTTTTAATTCTAATTTATCATTGTAGTAAAAAGGCACGAGGCCGCAATACCAACTTTTTGGGGGGATCCGGGCGCAAGTCCAACTGCTGGTAGAAGGGTTGAGTTCCCTCAAAAATCCCAAATCTGGACGTCTTTGTGGAGATGTGCAAAACATTGCGGTTGAGTTTCCTCAACTGCACATCTACACAAACGCGTCCAGATTCGGGTATGGAGGAAATTCAACGCTGCTGGTGGGACTTGGCCTTCGCTGGTCGCTAGCACATCTACTGAGGGCGAACAGGCGGTAATCGGTTCTGAAAAAGAAAAAAAAGTCGTCGGTGCTGCTACCGGTAGCTTCAGAACGTATCTCTTCGATGGGCCAGTCACTGTGCCTCCCCTCAGGTGGTGGTCCCCTCCCCCTATGAACATCAGCGGTCTCTGCTCAATGCCACTCGGGGGGCCCAACGGCATATCTCTAGGTGGCGAGAGCCAAGCTTGCCCAGGAAGGTGCATGAGGCCAATGGGGATTGAGCCCCAGACCTCCTGAACGCCACTTGCGTGGCTTACCGACTGAGCTACAAGTCTTCCCCCGAATACAACGCACGGTCATTATAGCCGTATTCGAGCCATCTTTCAGTCCAGATACAGCTATTATGACCGGACGTTGTATTCGGAGGAAGACTGTAGGCCGCCGGATTTTTTTTTTTTGAAGTTTGGACCATTTCTCGATTTATGCGTGTCATCCTTGCGCAGCAGGGGCCATGCTAATCTTCTCTGTATCGTTCCAATTTTTAACGGCTGTCCCGAAGGACTGGCCGCTGGATTTCAGAACGTATCTGAGACGTATGCAAGCGAGATTTCAGGTCACCCTAAGAAAAAAAAAAAAAAAAAAAAAAAAAAAAGGGATCCCGGTCAGATACCGTAATGATGATTCCTGGCGATCTTTGTCCGGCGGGAAACCCGGTCAAATACCAACGGGCCTACCGTATTCACCCGAACATAACGCACCCATAAAATGATCATATACGAGCTATATTTCCGGCCAGATACAGCCAAAATGAGGGTGCGTTGTGTTCGGGGGAAGACGGTAGCTCAGTGGGTATACCCGCGAACTGTCGAAATGCAGAGAGAAATTCGAATGCAGAGAGAATAAGACGACCGGAATAAAATAATTTTGAATTACCAGGGGCCAGGTCCCACCAGCAGCGTTGAGTTTCCTCAATGCCTGAATCTGGACGTGTTGGCACATACTCAACGCCATTTCTGCACATTTCCTCAATAAGATCCAGATTCAGGCGTTGAGGAAACTCAACGCTGCTGGTGGGACTTGGCGCCTGGGGCGCGTCAGTTCAATGATGTATACGACTCGCTGAGAATCCCTCGACCGTTTGTGCATGCACAGTCGACGTGTGCTTGTGCGTCAATTTTTTTGTTTTGTTTTATTTTTATGTGAGTCAAATTGATCGATGCGCTCGCCTCGCGGAGTGGCCCGACCAATTCTTTTTTTTTTTTTTTTTTTTCCGGCCCAACCAAAGAAAAAAAGAAGCGAAAAAAAAAAAAAAAAAAAAAAAAAAAAAAAAAAAAAAAGGCGAGAGTAGTAGTCACGCACAACCATACGTACGGCGACGTACACCAAGATGGATGGCGGCGGGTGGGACGGCGGGTGAGGGGACATGCATCCTCCGTATATATCACCAAGATCGACGGCGGCCGCGCTCGCCCTTGCGAATGCAGGACCATACGTACGGCGCGAGATCCCACTGGGGAAGAGATTGGCGCGAAAAGCTGACTCTGGACGTGTTTGTGGAGACGTGCAGATCCTTACAATTGCTCTGCTTTGCTGCATCTGGACGTAAAACACATCCATATTCGGGTGCTTCGTCCAATTTTCTTGGCTGGTGGGATCTCGCCCTTACACCCCTTGGACGGATGAAGATAAATGATAATAATTAAGGACCGTTGATCCACGATCTTGTCCAAACACAGAAGCCACAGAAGCCCAGCCTTCAAGTTCGTTTTCATACCACCTCGATCGTCCGCCCCCCCCCCACACACACACCAAATCCCCCTTCCCAAATCCGTCCCCCCGCTGCCCCCCCAAATCCCCCTTACCAAATCCGCCCCCCGCTCTCGCCCCCCTCCCCCCCCCGGTCTCTCTCGGTCGCTCTCTCTCTGTTTCTCAGAAAACTTCGTCAGTCCATTTTGGAAACCTGCTGCATTCTCAAAAAAAAAAAAAAAAAAAAAAGAAACCTGCTGCATCGCAGCTTCTTTCTCGCAGTCTCTCGCAGTCTTATCCCCTATGAATCAACGACTCTCTCTCTCTCTCTCTCTCTCTCTCTCTCTCTCTCTCTCTCTCTCTCTCCCCTTGAGTGTTGGTATCATCCGTCACCGCCCTCAAGTTGCTGCGGGCCTCGCCACAGCACTGGCGACCCAAGAAAAGTTGGAATGAACCTTCCGCAGAATCGGGTTCTGTGCATCCGTTGCTATTCATAGAAACGGATGCATTAGCAACGGATGCATCGTGCCATTCTTTGGGGGAAGATGAAGATGCACACGTACTTTTTTCGTTTCGACAGTGGTGTTGCGAGGCCCTAAGTGTGGAAGCAAGGAGGGGCAAGGCATCCGGTCCAGTGAATGACTGTGACAGACAGAGGGGGGGTGAGAGCATGCCCCTGCCTTTGATGACTCCTCCTCCCACTTCGACCATGGTCGTGCACAGTGCACAGTGCAAGTTCAAGGAAAGGATGATGCAATGAAAATGAAATGAGGAAAGAAGAACACGACATGCCCTCCGGTGCTTCACAGGCATTCCATTCCACCCCCCATTTGAAGACAAACAAACGGCACGTGGGGCTATAGGAGGCAACAGGTCACAGCCCCCCAAGGCTACACATATTTTTTATTTTATTTTTTAAATAAAAAAAGGCTACACAGATTTTTGAAGCCAGTTGTAAAAGTTGACCCTCCCTTTCACAGCACATGCCACACCGCACTGAACTAACAACTCGTGTCGATGGGTGCATCTGCCCGTGTTCTAGCAGGAAGTTCATTCTCATTTTGCCCATTTCGAGAGTGATGTGGTGATGCAAACACATCAGCCAAATCCCTGCTGTGGCGATGCAAACACATCAGCCAAATCCCAAAACAGTAACACAAAGATGTGGTGGGTGCATCTGGCCATGTTCTAGCGGGCAGTTCATTCTCATTTTGCACATTTCGAAAGTGGTGTGGCGTCCTTGGGGACATCCGTTAAAACTGGAACGATACAGACAATGAAGATTAGCATGGCCCCTGTGCAAGGATGACACGCATTAATCGAGAAATGGTCCAAATGACGAATAAATCGAGAATAATCCTCTGAGGGGCTGGCGGCCGCGTCGGTTGGCGGTAAGGGCGGCGCTAACGCAGGGGAGCAAATGACCATGCCGGAATCACAGAGGTAACACCTCGGGAGTTAGCAGCCAGTGGCCGCCGACGCGAGAGCTAAGAGCTATGGACTACCTATGCAGAATTCTGTCAAAGTATCTCTGCCTCCGCGTGGTATGCTTAGTGCTGCGTTTCCCCTTGAGAAGATCCTGGGGCAGGGGGACGCCGTCAGCTGGGGAAGACTGCCATGAGCTTAGAAGATGAAACGTTCGTTGGCAGTGCGTGCCCATTGGGTTCAATTACATGAAGATTGGCAGCAGCGTCAGCAGGAGCAGTGGGAGAGCTTGTGATGGCGGTGGGAGTGCTGTAGACATTTCCAAGGAGGCATCGTGGCAGCAGCGTCAGCAGGAGCAGTGGGAGAGCTCGTGATGGCGGTGGGAGTGCTGTTGACATTTCTAAGGAGGCATTGAGCTATATTTTGCATCTACCCGTATTCTACATGCTTCTATTCACCATTTTGGGCCAGATCTCTCTAGTTCTCAAATTGGTGGTCAACACTCTGAAAGAAGTACCAGGTATAGCCGCATGGGAGATAATTATTAACCTGGAGCGGGAGCTAATAATCACTGAAGACCAGAACGACCACAGTGCTTATCCACAGATCGCTTAGTACGTGGAGGGGGTTTATCAATAGTGATGAGCGCCGAGTGCTTTGTCCGTGGCTCGCCAACAATTTCTACCTTGGTTGCTCGTGGGACATTTTAATTCTTCTGTATCTGTACTTGGAGCCACTCGTGGGACAGTTACAGGCTTCTACTATCTTCATGATTGAAAATTTAATGGGTCTTTATCTGCCTATAAGTACATTTTACTTGGATGAGGAGGGTAATGAAGGGGTGTAGGAGATTTATAATTGGAAGATTATGCATGTCTCTAACCGAAGATATTCGATAGCTCTCCCGGCCCTCTAGTTCCTACTTGAGTACACTCTTGGATTTCAAGTGTGGTCTCTACGCTTAGGATACTTGTTTATCTTTGTTCCGTGTTCTAACTCTTGTTGCGTACCATTTGGGTGTCTTTCACAGTCGTTGGTATTTTGTGGAATTTAATTCACTCACAATTAAGCCCTGCCCCACACAGTGTATCTAGCATATCATCATTGCTGCTGATATAGGGGCGGTGGTCTCTGTGCATTTGCTGACATTTCCTTAAGCACTCACTTTGCTTTCGAGAAGCTCAACATTGAAAGAGTGATGACTATAGACGTCACTGCACAAGTATCGACATAGATGCTCATCAAGGCAATGGACATGAACGTGATTTTGATGGGGATGGTTCACACAGAGAAGTCTTTGAAGAGTCTGGAATGGAGCGCTAAAGTGGCGACAATCACTGAGTTTCCGCCAATCGCGCTATTGCCGATTTTTGTTCTTCAGAGAGTACTGCTAAGGCCCTTCCGGGTACAGACAGGGGGAACGGTTCTTGCTGCACGAGGGACGACTCGTGTCGTATTGTGTGGTGTTGCAATCTGACGGTCCATCGCTGCACAGTCACTTAGGAGGCCTGAAGCATTACGTATGTATAGAGTCTATAGACTGTGTCCTTTCATTATACCGAGGGCCGAGGTGCGCTTTGCAGCCTGCTAACAGGCGCGTGTACGCGACCCGTTTGGCAGTTAGCTAAGACTCATCGAGGTAAGGAAGTACGTGCTTTCACACTGGCCTGTATTCTGCTTGGTTCTACAGGTGCAGGATTCCGTTTTAGTCTGTCGAAGTGCTTGTCACCCACTCTGGTGTATGGGGTGCTTGGGGCCCATGCACCTGGACTCGTTTTGGCCTGTTTGTACTGTTTCCGCTTGTTTTCACAAGGTGTCAGCTAGATTGCATTGTGGACTTGCCGTCAGCTAGTTCTGTTGATTGCTGGGCGAGGACGGATAGTTGAACTAGCTGTCGCATATTTGTTTTGGTCTCGCTGTTTTCTAAGTGTAGACCTGGTTGACTTTCTACGGATTGCAGATAGGTGCTGCAGTTCTAAGTGGTTCAGCTTTATATAGTACTGCATGGGTAGCAGCACTACGGAGACAGTGTGAGTGCCTCTGGGGGTGGTGAGAGTGCTATTCGTTGCAGTTGGTACCACTAGGATAGAAAGCAAACTTGAGCTGGATCCATGGTGATCTTGGTTCGACCGACTGTAGATCCTATCGAAGATCCAAGGGGGAGTGGTAGGAAACCCGTCAAGGTGGTTTAGGCTTCATCTGGACTGCAGACGTGTCAGGGTTAACGTTCATCAGAATGGACAAGGGTTGACCATCTTTGAGCTCCACCCAGGGATGTGAGCAGGAAGAATGTTTAATACGTATTTTAAGAACTCTTTGGCTGAATGGATTTGCGTAGTTATATCCTTTTCAGTTCGGCCACTTTTTTTAGCTTCAAGTTAGTTTTTGAGAAGTTTTATTTCTGTTAAGAATAGTGGGGGGATGGGACGCTGGACCCGGTTTCCAGCAAGGTTCTTGGTGACCCCGGGTTGAATTGTGAGGTCCCCTTCCTCAGCCACTTTTTGTTTGGAATGTAAGTGAAAACTTCTCAAAAAAAAAAARAAATGGTCCAAAAAAAAAAAAAAAAAAAAAAAAAAAAAGTGGTGTGGCTATGCCGGTACTAAAGGATACCGTGGGGTGAGGAAAGTTAGCACAGCGTACGGAATTCTTTGCAGGCCCCTCCGTCCGACCAGGGGCAAAAACACAACAAAAGGGAAAAGAGTTCAAAAACAAAACAAAAAAGGGGAGAAAGACTAAGGGCCTCGCCACACCACTCTTTAAACGGGGATTTTTTTCAAGAGCTGTCAGACGTTCTCAAGAGTTGGGTTTTCAAGAGTTTCAGGCCCCTCGCCACACAGCACTCTCGAAAGGGCGATGGTGTTGGACAACCGATGAAAAACGACAGTCGTAGAGATTTGTTTTTTCCGATTGGCGTCAGGATAACGGCCTGACAACTCTCAAAAATCGAAAGTCCCTCAAGGGTTCTGCCGAGGACGCTTGAAAATGCACGAGTTGCAGGCTGGGGTTTCCCATCTTTCGAGAGCTGCTCTTGAAAGGGTTTCAAGAGCTGCTCTGACAGCTCTTGACTGCCCCAAGTTTCGAGAGGCTGTGTGGTTTTGCACCAACTCTTGAAAACGAGTTTTCAAGAGTGGTGTGGCGAGGCCCTAAGTGCTGCCTGTGTCAATGTTTGAGTTTCGGAATGTGCTGCCTGTGTCAATGTTTGAGTTTCGGAATGTGCGAGTTTAGAGGGAAGGGAAGGGGCCCAAGGGGGGGTTGAAACTGTGGCCGACTGCGGGCCAGATCCCACTGGCAAAAACTATTGGAATAAGTGTCTGAATCTGGACGTGTTTGTGGAGAGGTGCAGAAAACAGAAATTGATCCCCTTTTCTACATCTCTTCCTGGAACACGTCCTGTTTCAGACACTTATTCCAATCCTCTTTGCCAGTGGGATCTGGCCCTTAGTGAAGTTAGTGGCCCGAACGGAGATTTTGGGTTTAGGGTTTTTTTTGCCCTGTGTTGAATAACTGCTGAAGTTGCCTTATTCCAAACACTAGGTGTGACCCAGGAGCCGTTGCCCCCCAAATAAAAGAAAAAAAGCCCACCAACAGGTTTAGAGAACTGCTAAAGTTGCGTATTAGAAATGCTGGGGAAAATGCTGGGTGTGACCCAGGGTCAGGAGCCGTTGCCACCCCTCCCCCCCCCACCCCCACCCACAAGAAAGTAAAAAAGCCCACCAATAGGATGCAAAAATGGGAAATTCAATCTACTGGTGGGTGCAGCTCCCGCATGTTCCCTCGTTGGAGGCCTGAGCACGGATGTGGCTGCTACGGGGTTCCTTGTTTTTTTTTTTTTTTTTTTTTTTTTTGCTACGGCCCGGGGGTTCCTTGTACTAATACTATAATGACAATAAAAAAGGCCCAAAAAGGCCATCCTGTCCAGATTCTACAAGTAAATGAATTGGTTGGGCGTACAAGAATTAGCCTTTATAAAAATAAAAAAAAAGGGGAACCTTGCATTGGAAAATGAAAAAGGAGCCAAGTTCAGCCAACTGAACTATTAAAGTTTCTCAGCGCATAAAATTCGGGAAAAGTCATAAAACCACCCCAGTAACGAAACCTGCGTATCCATTTTGGCATTTTCCCCCAAACAGGCAAACCGGTGCCGCGGCCCGCAGGCCCCAAAATGACTTTAGGCGTCATTTTTGCACCCTGCAAAACACTTTCCCGCCATTTTTGCACAGTCACAGTGGCCGTGACCGGCCCAGACAGGGTGTGAAAATGACGCCAAAAGTGATTTTGGGACCTGCAGCACTTTTTTCCCCGTGTGGGGGGCAAATGGATACAAAGGTTTCGTCGCAGGCAGGTTTTATGACTTTTTCCATCCAATTCTCCCACTTTGTTATTAAAAAAAAAACAAAAAACAAATCCCCACTGTTTCATGCAACCACCAGTGGTGCAACCACAATGATCCCTCTGCTCCTTAAACCTCCAGTACTTGGCCCAGCTATCGATGCCGAGCCTGGAATGCCCCTGCGCGCCGATTTTCGCCGAAGCGCCGGGGTACCGTTTCAAAATTGTTGTGGCTGGCGCTTCCAGCCATTGAGGTCCGGTACTCCGAAGCCCTAAAGGCGCAGCGCGTTAACGGGAAAGCGCCGCAGCCGATAGCTGGGCCAAGTACTGGTGGTTTAAGACATTTCGCCTCGCCAGTCCACCCGCTTCGGAACCTTCAATTTTGAATTTTCATTCTCTCAAAGTTGAGGCCCTTGAGGGAGCACCTAGCTTTGTAGGGACTGGGCCTCAGGCTGGTCCTTCTTACACCAGACAGGGAGGGATGATTGATTCCTTCTTCTTCTTCTTCTTACTATTCTTCTTCTTCTTCTTCTTCTTCTTCTTCTTTTCACGTGTGTGTATGTGATGGCTGCGATATATTGGTGGGGAGCTGCACCTGCCGGAAATAGGGTCCAGCAACCCCTAAACCAGAAAATCGGAGTCTGTTCCCCCCTGCTGGATTCCTTGCTTACGTTCCCAAGATAAGCTCAGCAGCCCCTTTTGTCCTTCCCCCCGTCTTTTCTGTCGGGGATATAGAAGGCTCCTCTTTTCCTTTGGATGAATGCACTCGATAATTTTCCTCATACCTGGAGTCATAAAAAGCCCGGTGTTCCCACATGACCACTTGTTCCCCCTGCCCTCTTTTAACATACGTGGGTAACAGGGGGTGTTATTTTCGGCGAATTTTGCACTGAAACTGTCATTTGCCCTGATTTTTTGATTTTTTTCTTGAATTTCTTTTTGAATTTCAGGCCCTCCATTAACCGCGTGTCTCTCTTTAGCCTCTTTTATCCCACAAACTTCTTCCCTAGACAAAGACGGTTCCTTCGTTCCTTCCTTCCTTCCTTCCGGGTTACTCACCAACTAGCCAGTCTGCTAATTGGGTTGCAAAACTTGCAACTTGAAACTTCTAGTGGGTTCGCTAGTGTTAGAAACTTCTAGTGGGTTTGCTAGTGTTAGAAACTTTGAGTGGGTTTGCTAGTGTTAGAAACTTCGAGTGGGTTTGCTAGTGTTAGAAACTTCGAGTGGGTTTGCTAGTGTTAGAAACTTCTAGTGGGTTCGCTAGTGTTACTTACAGTGTTGTATGTTGATCTTCTGCCTGAACTCCCCATTGCCCGAGCTGTGAAGCGCGGCTGAATCAGTACAATAGTCGTTTTCAAACGCAATTCCGATGCCTGATTCCCAAAGAGCTGTTTTTTGTTTGTTCCATATCATATAATTGCTGATTCCTCTTCCGCTGCAATTGGGTAGTTTGTGCTAGCCACATCTCCTCATTTCAAGTCATTTGTCCTTTTCCAGAATTGTCCCGTCTCACAAATTTGATGTAAGCCGAATGTCCAGAATGCAGAGATGGTTGCACAAGCTCTTGTTGTTGTTGTTGTTGTTGTTGTTGTTGTTGTTGTTGTTGTGGCTTTTTTTTTGAAAGAAGAGGCCCCTTCTATTCTGGGGGGCATCAGTCCAGTTACTTATCCGATTCCCCGGCGAGCATAGAGCATAAAAGTTCTTTACGGTTACAAAGTTTTTGTAGGGAGAGGGCCCAGTCCTTCGAAACCCAGCCTTTCCGAGTCTACAATCGGGAGACCTCACCGGGTAGCCAGTCACTGCAGCACCCCCTGGGCCTTTCTGGACCTCCCTTACTTCCTACCCGCCTTTAGTCCCAAGACTCCCAACCAATCCTGGGCCCCCACACCCACCCCACCCCTTCTCTTAATTCTTGTACCCACCTGCGAATATAGTTCACACCATTTTCCCCTTCTTAATAGCTTACCTATGTGACACCACCGCAGGGCCCCAGTCATGACTGGCCCGGTCACGACCTGTTGGGGCCCACCACGTGTCCGGGGGGGGTCCGCGGGTAGGAGGCCCGTTTTGGGTATCAGGGAAGGAAGGGACAGACCACTCATAAGAGAAAAATGAAAAACTAGTCTTAATTGGGGGGGGGGG
>BFEA01000063.1:252899-264217 GCA_003427395.1 Chara braunii
CACACACACACACACACACACACACACACACACACACACACACACACACACACACACACACACACACACACGCACGCACGCAAGTTCTTCCTCATCCTCGACAACGTTGCCGAAACACCAAACGCATCCGCTGCACTGTCACGTGCTCGTACGTACGTGTTTTCTCGTCGTGTCTGTTCTCATTTTCGCATTGCCCCCGCGCTCGCCAGTGCGAATGACACATAGCTCTGCCAAGTCACGCCGTTATGACTACTGTGTCACACCGAAATAATCTTACTTCCCTGGTCACACCGTTATCTTTCTTCCGAGAGTCACACCATTCCGACGTCGGAGGGTGGTGGAAGAACGATGGGGACCCCAGGAGCAGCCCCTGGCGTTCGATACGAACCGGATCCCAACCGTCTGGGCCTTTTGGGACCCGGAGGCGATAACGTGCGGTACTCCTGGCAAAGAGCGCACCAGAAACAAAAGGCATGTATCAATCTGTCCAAGTACTCGCTTCCATCGAAGCCCAGCTTCTTCCTTAGTGCGCTTCTATAGTACCCTCCAAATAGACCCATACCCAACACCAAAAGCAGGAGGCTTGCTAAGAAAAGGAGCAGTCTCAGCAGGCCTGAAGCCATGCAGACGACGACAACAAGAAGTAGTAGCGACGTCCCACACGTCGAGAGGAGATACAAGATGGCACTAGGACCGCAGGATCCCCAGCCTGCCTTCTCCATCGTTCTCCCGAAAATAGCGCAGGGGCACCAGCACGTTAGGCAGCAGAGGCAGGGCCCGCTCACGCCATCTCCGGCGTGCATGCAGCAATTCCACAAGCCACCTGCCCATGCATCTCTGCCATAGGCGGACGTCCACTGGACCACGTGGACCTGAGTTGGGACCGCTGGTTGTCCACATGGGTTTATCAACGGACAACAGATGCCCTTAACGAAAACAGGGGGACACAATCCCACGGGAGAAGGCTTAGAGTCAGGAACGAGGTTTGTGGATGAACGACTGGGGGGAGACGGGCACGTGGCAGGTAGGGGGGGATTGAAAGTGCCGTCGGGATCCCGACGTGGATCATCTGTCTGCGAACCACGTGGCCAGGGGGCTATTGCCGAATCAGAATGCGTCGCTGGTATTACTACGGGCGGTGGTGCATCCTTGCATGTGATCTGATTGACGATGTCATCATCATTAGCATCGACTGCAAGAGTACTCCCAAAAGCACCTGCTTTTCCAACATCGCCCTCCGAAGCACCACTGCCTCCATCATGATCAGCAGCCGCATCGGTTCCATCGACTCCATAGCCGCCTGAGCTCACCGCGGCGTAGGTGATTTGGGCTTCTTCGCCCGCGCCCATCGTGTTCGGTACTCAGTCCCTCCAGCTCGGTCAAGCGGCTGATTCGCAAACTTCCTCGTCTTTCTGTGTCTCTACCTTTCCCCCTCCCCCCTCCCCCCTCTTCCTCCCTCAATCACTCCATCTCCATCCCTGCTTTCCTACCTTGCTTACTTCTCTCTCTCTCTCTCTCTCTCTCTCTCTCTCTCTCTCTCTCTCTCTCTCTCTCTCAGTACTCCGTCGGTCCAGCTTGGCAAACCAGCTGCATCGCGGCTTCTTTCTCGCTGTCTCCCCCCATCTCGTCCCTAAGAATCTCTCTCTCTCTCTCTCTCTCTCTCTCTCTCTCTCTCTCTCTCTCTCTCAGTACTCTGTTGGTCCAGCTTGGCAAACCTGCTGCACCGCAGCTTCTTTCTCGCTGTCTCTCCCCATCTCGCCCCTATGAATCTCTCTCTCTCTCTCTCTCTCTCTCTCTCTCTCTCTCTCTCTCTCTCTGTGCGTGTAGGCGTGTGTGTGTGAGTGTGTGCTTTGTCGCTCCAGCTTGGTCAATCGCCTCCTCTCTGCCTCTTTCCCTCTCTTTCTCCATCAATCGCTCGCTAACCGTCCCTTCCTTTCCACGACTCTCCCTCTTTCTCTCTCTTCCCCGAGCGCAATATAGCCGCTCCCTACAGTGGCTTGTCATCGACAGCCGGTCGACGTTGGTTCGTCTTCCCCTGCCTTTCCCATGCACACGGTTGTCTTCTCGCGGCCGAGATCCCCACCTTCTGACCGTAGATCACCCGTTCGATGACCCGAGAGAACGGAGGTGAGCAGGTGATTCAGATCTGCCCCTGTTGCCCCTGAGCATGTCATGCAGGTAGGAATGCCTCTGCGGTGCAAAAGGATGATGTTGACGAGATTCAAAATTTGTCTGTTCTGTAGAACGGGAAAATAAAACAAAAATAAATAGATAAAACAAAAAAGAAAGAACGGAATTCGCAGAGAGGACAGCCGCCGTGGTTGCGGTGCGTAATCTTTTTTTTTTTTTCTTTTTTTTTTTTGATGCGGTGCGTAACCATGTGCACTAGCTCACAAAACAAAAAAAAAAAACAGAAAAAAGAAGAAAAAAAAAACGCACTACTCGGGAAAGGTTCTTCAGCTCGGAGGATTGGATTAACCGACTGATCCTGGACGTGTTCTACGCACAGATGCAGAAAGGGTGACTTTCTAAACCTCTTCCCGAACACGTCCAGATCCGTTTCCTAGGCAACAGATCCACTCCCTTTGCGAGAGGAACCTTGCCCCTGCCGTCCCGGGGCCAAGTCCCACTAGCAGCGTTGAGCTACCTCAACGCCTGAATCTGGGCGTGTTTGTGGAGACGTGCAGTTCACATCTCCGCAAAAGCGTACCTCAACGCCTGAATCTGGGCGTGTTTGTGGAGACGTGCAGTTCACATCTCCGCAAAAGCGTCCAGATTCCGGCGTTGAGGTAGCTCAACGCTGCTGGTGGGACTTGTCCCCAGCCGGCTTTTTGTTCTTTTAAACGACTTATTATTAATAATTTTTGTGGACAGGAAAATGATCATGAACGCGACAAGGTCATATTTACCCGCACTCTATTCCAAATTCTTTGATTTCCCCAAAAAAACAAATTCCAAAAAAAAAATAAATAAATAAATAACAAAAGAAAAAGTTTGAAACTTTTCATATCTGGGGCGTGGTCCTACTAGCAAAGAGGATAGGATCGAATGCCTGAATCTGGACGTAATTGTGGAGAGGTGCAGGAAATCGAGATTGAACTGCTTTTCTGCACCTCTCCATAAAACACATCCAGATTCAGGAGCTTGATCCTACCCTCTTTGCTAGTGGGACCTCGGCCCTGCATGTCATTCCCTGGAAAACGGCGAAGTGGGGACAAGGTCATATTTACCCAGGGCCAAGTCCTTATTTACCGAGGGCCAAGTCCCACCAGCAGCGTTGAGTTTCCTCAACGCCTGAATCTGGACGTGTTTGGGGCAATATGCGGCTAAGGAAGCTCAACGCGTACACCTTCACAAACACGTCCAGATTCAGGCGCTCAGGAAAGTGATCCCTGCTTAGCCTACGGGCCAGATCCCACTAGCCCCTATTGTTCATTGCTGACCGTTGATCTTCGTAATCGAGGGTGAAAAATGAATAATCCAGGGTAGTGGGATCTGACCCTACGTAGTGGGAATTGTCCCCCGCGCTCTTCATTTCCAACGCTCGATTAGTACGATCAGTAGTGACCACAAATGAAGAAACCGAATTCTAAAACAAATAAAAAAATAAAAAGAAACCGAATTCTGTAAGAACAAACAGAAAAAAACAACAAAACAAAACAAAAGTAAAAAAAAAAAAACTCGATGTCGCTGCCGTCTTCTGTCTGAGGCGGTTGCTGACAGCTCACCTTTCCACCGTTGTCGGGATCTGCGTTGCAGGCTGTCGATCTCCGTAGTCTAGGTGGGACCGCCCCCCTCAGGCTCACGATTGACCGCATGGGACCAAAATGTCGACAATGTGCGTATAATATATACATATATATATATCGTCATATATATATATTTGGGAAATGCGTGTATATATATATATATATATTTGTTTTTGTTTTTTTTGGGAAAAAGCTGATGCGTGTATAATATGGACCGCAGCGCCAAGGGATAAAATGTGACCAAATATTACCAAAAAGGGAATAACAGAAGGGACCAATAGGGACAAAGTGTGCAAGTGGGACCAGAAGGAACTACGGTCCCAGGGGACTGAAGGGGACCCTGTGTGAGTGAGACCGCGGCCCCAGGGGACCGAAGTAACCACAAATGACCGAAATTAACCCCAAAAAGGACCACAAAGACCAGAAAAGGACCAAAAGGGACAGTCTGTAAGTGGGACCAGAGGCCCAAGGACCCCGTTTGTAAGTGAGACCACAGCCCCGAGGGATCAAGACCGGAAAAAAACGGACGAAAAGGGACCGAAGGGGACTGTCTAACCTCTGGTACATCCCTACCCCACCTGGTCTCCCTTATGGCGTCATTGGTTCGACGGTCGTTGACCTTCTCCATCCCCAGTCCGAAACGTACAAGTCCAGGCAGGTGGAACCTCTTTTCGTTTTTTTTTTGTTTTTTTTAAAATAAATCACGGGCCCAGTGCCCAAGGATATATTTCCACCAAAATTCGAGGCCGGGGTTCTCACAGTCTACCCGGGGAACACAAATCATTCTGGGAGCATTACCCAGTTTTGCTTACGGGATGAGCCCGCGGGGACCAACCCCCGACAAAACCACACCCGCTGGGAAGCGGGCCCAGTTCGATGGCTCCATTCTATTCGTGGGGAGCTGCACCTTCTGGATCCCTCCGTTCATTCGATGGCTCCGGTTTACCCGTTCTAATGGTAAACAGGTCCAGTGTCCCATTCATACATAAATCCAAAATCCATGAAAAGAAAAGTTCTGCTACACAACAGTTCTTCTCCTCTCCTCTCTTCTTTTCTTTTTTCTTTTTTTTTGAAAACAAGTCGCAGCTTATATTATAAAAGTCCCACTAGCCCGGGCCCAAGTCCCACTAGCAGTGTTGAGCTACCTCCACGCCTGACCTGCAGTTCAGGAAACTCAACACCATCTCTGCACATCTCCGCAAAAGCGTCCAGATTCAGGCGCTGAGGTAGCTCAACGCTGCTAGTGGGACTTGGCCCCCCGTATTGAAGCTTGTGCTGGAAACAGGGTCCAGCTTCTTCATGGTCTGTCTGCAACTACAAAGAAAGTGAGAAACTCAAGGAAGCCTGAACCGCCAAGAAGGGTTTCCCACCACGGCGCCCAGGCACCCTTGGATCTTCAGCAACAATACCAATCAACGGACCAAGATCACTATGGATACAGTTCAAGTTTGCTTCCTACCCTATTTATGCTAAGTACAAACAAGGAGCCTTCCCACATATCAAGTTTGCTTCCTACCCTATTTTATGCTACGTACAAGCAAGGAGCGTTCCCACCACTGCCGGTAGCACTCACACTGCCTCCGTAGTGCCGCTATCCACACAGCACTCAGAAAAGCAAAACACCAATATCGATATCTGATCCACACGACCAAATCTACTATTAAACCACCAGACATTGGCCCATATATCGGCCGCGGGCCTTAGCGTTAAYGCTACGCGAAGTTCGCGCTTCGGGCAACCGGACCTGGAAGGCTGGCGCCGCCAGCCTTTCCGAAAACCAAAATCGAATTGGCGTTTCAGCGGAAAACGGCGCGCAGGGCACTTCCAGGCTCGGCTGCAATAGCTGGGCCAAGTACTGGTGGTTTAAAGACCTGGGAGCCAAGGCAAAGTCATGTGCCAGCTAGATCATCACACCAACAAAATCCCTCTTCTCGATCAGGGCTACTCTCTCATTATGGCTTTCCAAGAACCCTGTAAAGAGCCCGAGCTGCCATGATGGGTTTCCCACCATGCTCCCTTGGATCTTCATGGCATATAGATCACAATGGGAGCAACTCAAGTTTGCTCTTCACCGGTTCTCAATTACCACCTGACCAGTAGTAGCGTTCCCACCGCCCCTCGTTGCACTCTCACTGCTCCAGGTGGCACCGCTGCTACTAGTAGTTCCAAGAGTTTCTCTCTGAGTCACTATAAAACTCCTAAACCTGCGTCCCTGTCTTGATCGTAGACTGCAACTATAAGCAGAGAAAAGCTCCTTAACAATGGTGCGAGTTCGAAATGAAAACAAATCCCGATTTTTTTATTTTTATTTTTTATATCGAATCTGAGAAGAGATGAGATGAGAAGAGAAACAAAAAAACCATAAAAGAAAAGCAGACCCGCTAATATGAGTCATTCTAATCCGCCTCAGGACCAAATTTCCCAAAATCATGAATGCGCCCTAAAGTCTATCCCCAGATAGGGCGAAGTAAAGAGCAGACGAATTAAACTTAAGATATGCCATGATGTCACTATATGCAGGAAGAGAGGTGCAGAAATAAGCAAGAAGAGAGCAGCCGGTCCCATTTCGACCTCTCTCTCTCTCTCTCTCTCTCTCTCTCTCTCTCTCTCTCTCTCTCTCTCTCTCTCTCTCTCTCTCTCTCTCTCTCAA
Source organism: Chara braunii (assembly GCA_003427395.1). Taxonomy (NCBI): domain Eukaryota; kingdom Viridiplantae; phylum Streptophyta; class Charophyceae; order Charales; family Characeae; genus Chara; species Chara braunii. The sequence goes on from BFEA01000063.1 coordinate 259,299, forward strand.
GCCAAAAAACACGTCACAACAGAAAGGAGGCAAGACACAGTAACAGAGCCGCAGTCCACAAGTGGGCACTTTACGCAGGCTATAACCGTTCGTGACTGCTTTTATTGCCATCGCAGAGCATATTCTGAAACCCCTCATCGCGATTCTCTTTCCGCTCCAACAGTACTTAGGCTGACGGCGGGCAGACAGGTGAAGAGACACGCCAGATGTCTCGCAGATCTGTTTCAAAGTATAATCTGTAAAAGGTGAAGAATAAATGAATCTATCCTAGGGGCAGAGGTAAACAAAGAGCACCTGATCGAAATATCCAACATTCGTGAATGTGCCCTAAAGCTATGGACAAATACAGAGCAACCCAAAATGAGAGAACGACCTACCTGGCTATTTCACTCTAATATCCCGTGAGAGAGCAGACAAAGTCCTATCTCCACCTGCCCGCAATCAACGAATCTAACCTACTAACAGGGACAAATTCAGAGCACCAGATTCTCTTCACACTCCAACTATAGATGGGAAACCCTGAAGGAAAAACTACAATACCTTTCTTTGGAAAAAGACAAAAAAAAACATTCAATCAAGACTGGCTTGGAGGGGACCAAGGAGGGAGGGTGGGGCGGGTGGAATGGGAAAGAAGGCCGGAAAATGCCGGAAAATGTTCCAGCAAAGGTTCCAAGGAATGGCCGCTTAACCTTCAACGATTGGAGCACTATTGACCCCAGCATTCCAATGAGTCCACCTTCAGAATTCCCAGATCCCGAAGGGAAAAAAAAAAAAAAAAAAAAAAAAAAAAAAAAAAAAAAAATCCCAGATCCCTTTCCCCCATCAGGTCTGCCATTGGTTCCAAGATCATGGTACGCGCTCGATGCTCTTTGAATACTTCAATGAATCTTCCTCCTCTCTGATAATGATCTGTGTCAGTTCTCAGATATAGTAGGTGGGAATGCTAGGTGTATTTGCATATCTGGCGCCCGGGCAGGGTGAAGAGGCATAGGATCCTCACCGACTTGTTAAGTTAAGAGTTCCAATCTCAAGTATGGGTATAAATCGGAAGGGACGCTGGGCCCAGTTGGGCCGGTTCCCAGCATGAGCTGTGCTATGTCTTTCATTATGATGTAAAGGGACGCTGGACCCGGTTTCCAGCAGGTGCAGCTCCCCACCAATGGAATGGAACCGTCTACCCATTTGAGGAATAGAGGGAGTGTCTGCTCTTACCAGCACAGTGACTTCCTCTACTCCTCATCACAGACGTTTTGAAATAATAATAATAATAACAATTAAAAAAAAAAAAAAAAAAAAAGAACAGATTCAGAGCAGCCCGAAATATTTGAAACTGAGGACACTCTCCCACCGTAGCTGCAAACTCTCCCACTGTCCGGAGCAACATCGTCTCCAATAGTTCTGTGTTGCATTCTCCTCTGCTCCTCTGAGATTTGGCGAGTGTATCAAGCCAAAACTTCGGCCAGATACTCTTCATTGTTTCGACCAGGTCTGGTGAGTCACGCTGTTCCATTGGAGTTGTAGACAGCACTCCCACCGTCATCACAGCCCTGCCACTGCTTGTGCTGCTGCTGCAGCCATCCTCCCCATAGTCCTTCGAGTGCCGCGTGATAGTGTAGTTGATGATTGGTGTAAATGGTGTACTACTTGGTAAATTGATGAATCCCGTTCGTGCAACGCTGCCAGGATGCCATAGTCCCTGAGCACACAGGCGCTCTCTCCCCCAATCAAGGAGGAGGTGGGGCTATGACACTTTTCTCTGGTCATCAAGTCATCAACCATAGCCCGGAGACCTAGCAGGGTAGGCGAGGCGATGAGAGTGAAGCGTGGTTTCAGCGTAGCACCTCTCCATACTCAGCCGCCGACTGGAGGCGGCCGCCAGCCGAAGCCGACCGCATAGCGCAGAATTAGCGCTACCGTGCAGCCAGTCCGCGACCCACCCGAATTTCACATTTCAAGTTCTATTCTCAGAGCGAAAACAACTTCTCCTCTTTTCTTTTCGACTCTACTTTTTTGCGATATCATCCATGATCTGAGCGGCCCTGAAATTCAGAATTATTTCATTTTGTTCATCTGCTGGGCGTTTGGATTCGAACTCTGGTCTGCAATTCAACAGCTCATGCGTGCACCAACGGAGGCTTGGACCCCACAGCGATTCGCATGGGAAAAATTTTGTCGTGGAAGTTTCCTGGAACCCCACTAACCTCCGCGGGGTCCTTGGAAGGTCGTTTTGTTTTTCCAAATGAGCTGTTCCGGGACTCCACAACCCGAGATCGCAATTGTCCTGCAGCTACACGCGGTTGCCTTTCTAACTTCTCAGTCACCATCAGCACATACTAAACAGTTACCCGCTCCCGTCGGTCGCACGACTTCTTCGCAGCCCTGGATTTCGGACATCTACGACGTGCATTTGGACACCCTCGACAGGCTACGGCCTCAGCGGTTGAACTCCTCAGGTTGCAAGCTATTTTGGTCAAGGTACGAATGGGACCACGGACTCAGCAGTTGGACTCCAGTGGTTGCGGGCCATTTAGTTAAAGTTCGAATGGGGCCAGGGACCTCGGAACCCACCCGGGGTGCATTTGGACATCGCCGGCCCTGACGACACTGCTCCCACTGCCCGCGATGGTATAAGTGACTGGCAGCGCAGCAGTCGACGCAGGTTGCCAGACTTGTTGGATCTGTTGGAGTTCTCTCGATCCTTCTTCCATCATGCGCCCTCCAGCAGCGCTCAGTGCATAAGCAAATCTGCAGGCAGACAGGTCACTTTCATCACCCGGTCTGAGGAGAGTCATTTTCTCCTTCGCCAATTCTGGCATAGCGGTCCCACCCGCCGTGTGGGCCTGCGGCCCCCAACTCCAGGACTCTCTTATTCAATCTGGCATCATGGTATGCAATTTCTCCTTTTTATTTGGACAAGACCTGTGCAGTACGCGTGGAAAACTGGGAATACCCGTTTTCACATTGTTTACAACCGGGAAAAGAACCACAGGGGAAGTTCTCGCTGCGTTTTGTGCAGGGTAAGGAGAGCAGGGTGTTGGGACGTCTCCGAGGTTTCCAAGGTCGTGAACGGCGCCCAGACGCTTGTGTGTCCGAGAGTCCTTCGCCTTGTGGTCCAGGAAAACAGCCGTGCAGGCCTCGTTGTCAGCCAGGGCAGGACCGTTGGCAGAGGTATCTGTCCCAAGCATGAAAGGCCACTGCAGAACGAAGCGGGCTTGTGGCCCGCTTTTCGAAATTTGAATCGGCCAGGTGGCCATCATGTCGTCGGTCTGGATATGCAGCCGACGTTCGCCAGCAAAAGCGGACACTTTTCATGACGACGGCTAGAGACAGTTCCTTCACGCACACGTGTGGTGACTACCCATATCCAAAGCTTTTTGAAACACCTATCTATGCAGAGAGCGGGATACCACCGTTGCCGAGGTGCACGTTGGACCTTGCTTGGTGCTCGTGCACATGCTTTGGCTCGCTGATTGCTGCACGTGGGGAGGCTGTCTAAGGGCAGCTCCATTACGTCTATTCCTGTCCGTATTCCACGCACATCCAGCCGATGTCTGGACAACCTCCAGCGACGATGGTCTGCCCACACTCCTGCACCTGAAGTCGTGTCCATGCTACGTGCTGCCCGCTCGCCTGCCATATCTGGTGCTTGGAGAAGCTCGTCACAAGCAAACGCCAATGTTGTTCCTGTCGTGCCTTTACTATTTCCACGGGTGATGATATGTGCCAACAAAGTGCGAGAGCGGGAGGAAGGAGAAGTGAAAAGTATTGAGGAAGGACAGCCGTGCGTGAAGGTGGTGTCAGTTGCCTGTCCCTTTTACCATCCTCTATGTTGTGGTTGTTGCAGTTGTTCACACGGGGTGCAACCGCAAACGGGCGCACCAACGATCATCATCGTCAGTCGGGGTCATCGCTCCACGTGCAGGAGCATCATTGAATTGGTCATATGGGCTTTCGTAGTGTGTGTTGGTCTTCTGCTGGCTTTGTTGGCGGTGCTTGTGGTGTGTGTCATGGCAGTTGTGATCACCGTTCTGTCAAGACGTGCATGACCTCCAACACACATATGACCTTGAAGAACTCAGTGTGCATTCGCAGGGATGGAGGGGTGCAGCTTCACTTCACAGTTGTACATCAATTTTGGTGGGTCGGCGAACATGGACATCGTGGAGGGCATGGACACACATATTGAAGGCACGTCATACCGATATTACCGGGCTAGTTTGTTGGCACCGGCGTGGCAATACATCCCAGATTCTCGTTTGAACTCTACGAATCAATCACACGTTGTTGTGCATAATACGCACACCCGGCCCTCTCTCGCAGGAGGTGGTGTGACCAACGGTCAAACTACATGTCCGAGGGTTCCACCAAAGGCCCCAGACTCTTCCCGGGCCCAGTGTCTACTTTTCCAGTACCTCCCTCGTCACTTGGTGTCGAGAACGTGTCCCTCAGTGCTTCTCACCGAGTCATGTTCGTTGACGGACAATGCCTCACTTCCATTTTCCGATCTGCCCCACTCCGGCTTTCCTATTACGGAAAAAACCGGTGTCACTTTTCCGCAAAACACAGTCCACTGTGGGTTCGCAGCAAACGCTTTTTCGAATTTTCCAAAATTGTATCCTCAGTTTCCATGGGCAAACCACTTTTCCATCCGCAAAGCTGTGTGGTCCCAGCCTGAGCTCCCGTTGGTGTCAAATCTCTTTTCACTGAATAACAATGGGACGGGCCTAGTGCAGTTGGTACGCCCATGAACTTCTGAAATCCAGTGGAGTCCTGACGCAATCCGATGACCAGGTCAATCATGATATCTCAATGGCAAACTCAGTTGGTACACGCATGAATTTTTTTTTTTTTTTTCCCTCCCAAAAAGAGAACCTTTAATATACAAGTTAGGATCCCTCACAAATGTTGGGGGGGGGGGG
>BFEA01000063.1:293131-305058 GCA_003427395.1 Chara braunii
TCACAGCCCCTCGTTTGTTGTCCTCTTCTCTCTCTCTGCCTACGGTTTACCGGGCAGTTCTGTTTGTGACGATATATATATATATATATATATTTATTATTATTATTATTATTATTATTATTATTATTATTATTATTTTTCCTTACTATTTTTTTTATTGCTGCAACAACAATTTAGCAACAGTTTGGCAGCAATTCAAGATTGCCCCCTAGCTAGGAGTCTGTGCGACTGTGGGAGTAGGGTGGGTGATCAAGATCTCAGCCAACCTTGAAATATCATCATCATTTTCCTTTTTTGCTGCGGCAGTAGATCGGCAACACCTTGAAGGCTAAGATCCTGTGGATCTTGGTAGTTTCCTTTCACTGACCTACTCTCCCACCCCCCCTCTCTCTTTCCCCCCTTCACCATCTAATCACTTTTTCTAACTCTACCACTACTCTCTCCTCCTACGTCCCTCTTCACTCATCTTCCACCATCTTTTTCTCTCCTCTCCTCCCCATTCACCATCTTTACTAATCTCTTCTACTCCTCTCCACCTTTCCCATCCCGTTCTCTCCCATTCTCTCACCCTCCTATCCTCCTTCCCTCCCCCAACTACAACCCCATCACCCCCCCCCCATCCCCCACTTTATTTTTATTTATTATGAGAAATTGAAATTTTCTGCGATACCTCTATATCTGTTTAGGACTTAGTTATTTAAGCTCTTGGCGCACCTTTTGACCCTGTGGGGGTAACGAAGTGTTTTCTCCCTACTCTCTCCCATCTTACTTAGTCATATCATTTGCCGACACACTTTGACACCATGGGAGTAATGAAATGTTGCCGAAATTTTCGAAAAATCCAACACTTAGTTTATTTCCGCTCTCAATCTCCTCATTTATTTTAACTTATTTATTTATTTTAATTTTATAATTTGCGGCATTTTAAACCTTAGTGTGCTTATCTTGGTCTCTCCTTCTTCTTGGCACATTTTTGACCCCATGGGGGTTAGGGAAATGTTGCTGAAAAAAATAAAAAAAATAAAAATTATCTTTTCATATTTTATTTATTTATTTATTTATTTATTATTATTTTTTTTTAATCTCGAAATTTCATCGTTTATTTGTTTATCTTTCTCTCTCCCCTGCACGGTTGCTATTTTCTTTTCTTGATTAGGTTGCCACTACCCTTCTCTACCAACCAAAACTCTGGTTAGGGTTTTCTTAGGGTTTTGATCGGGTTTAGGGTTCTCCTAACCCCTCTCCTCTCTCGCCTCCTCCCGTCGGCACCGTGGACCGGAACGACTCCTCCCCCTTCGACCGGACTTGCGCCACTATCTCACTCGCGACCCGCTGATCAAGGGATATGCCGAACAACTACCCACTCCGCTCCCGCGGTTCCCTCCCTCTCATCGGTGGTTCCCTATCCCCACGCCACAACCCATCTCCTTCCCCACTTCTTTCTCCACGTCCCGCCGTGTCTACCACCATGTGTCCACTACCCACGGACGGGGTTACAGCCGAGGAGATCGTCGTGACACCCTCTGTCTCTCAGGCGTTCACCCACCCGACGGTTCAGGGTCAGCATTCTGTGGACTTCAAGGACCTCCGCGTTGTTTTTATGTCCCTCCTTGCACCTCTGCAACAGACACTAGATGTGCTTGCACCCCTGGAGAGGCAAGTAAATGTGCTCGCCCTTGAAGTTCACCGCCTCAAGGGTTCTCCTCATCGCTCTTCCCACCGCTCTCAGACTCCATCCCCTACCAGGTCAGAGTTCGACTCTCCACAACTTCAGAGACGGAGACGTGATGGTTTGTCCTCCTCCGCGAGTCAGACTCAACACACCCTCTCCGCGGTGGTGAGTGTTGTCGTCACTCAGCCTATACCATCTATTGCGGCACACCCGTCGGACCCTGCTGCCCCTGGCGTTTCGGCCACTACCGTTGGTGCTGCTGCCCAGATACCGGTATCTGGCCTGTCAATTTCATCTACTCATCCCAGTGTGGCTTCCCAACTTCTTGCTTCGGTCCCGACACTACAGACTGGAGTCCTCCCTCCTCCCATTCTCTCCTCATTCCCACTCCAGGGTCCCGTGCAGTTCGTTACTCCCCTTCCCGCTAGGGTACCCTCTCCGCCTCCTCCACCTTTGACCCCGCACACCCAGTGAGTGGCTACTTTGTAGGCCATCATTACGCAACTCCAGGCGGAGATTCTCTTCTTGAGACAACCTCACTGTTCAGAAGCTGCTCACCCTTCTTCTTCTTACACCGCCCCTCCCACCTCTGTCTTGCCGGCTTGTTTCCCTCGACCGACTCCACCCACTCTACCCTCCTACCTCTCCACTCCGCCACAGCTGGTTGCGGCCGTTGCCTCCACCTCTGTTGGACCTTCCACCAGCAGCCACGGCTCACAACCTGCCACCACTTCTACCCCTACACCGGCCTCGACATCTGCTGCCGCAATGCAGGCTCATCAACCTCCCTCCCCTCACTGTCAGTACAACGGTCCCACCCTTGTCACCTTGTGCGACTGTTGGATATATCCGACTACGATGGTGCACTTCACGTGTGGCACTAGTTGCAGGCTGCCACATGTGTGCTGACACTGACCAACACTAGTCAAAACTTGTGATGCTTTATGCTTGCAACTGAATTGCGAGGGAGCGCATTCTCCACATGGGAGAACTATTATACCCATGGAACTAGGCTCCCACTCTCGTGGATTTTACCACGTTCCTTTATGACCGCTATGACACTTTCCATGATGCGACCGATGCCTCAGATCGAGTCACACAGATGCAGTGGTGTGAGTCCTCCGCACCCGCAGAGCTTGAGCGTCACATCAGAGTGTTTAAGGACGCCCGCCTCATTTGCGATGAGGCACTCTGACCTGAGGTCCTTTTGACCAACACGTTCGCAGTCAGTCTTGCGATTGGCTACCGCATCGAGCTCTGGCAACAGAGCTTCACCTCCTCAGAGCAGGCCCACGACGCTGCTTGATAGTACCAGAAGATGCAGAGTCGCTTCCCCGATGCCCCATCTTCTTCACGATCCACCACCGCCTCGACCCATTCACGCGATGCAACTCGTGGTCGATCCTTTTTTGCCGACCGCTTTCGCCGACCAGCTCGACCTAGAGCGCCATTCTCTCGGCGCTACAGTTATCTCGAGTATGGCGAATGCCTCAACTGAGCTTGACCCTACCCTTGGGAACGCCCCCGAGGACATCGAGCTTCGGGACGTTATCCAGTACCATTTGGATGACGACACTGTCTCGGTGGCCGAGCGCTTACAGATGGCCATGTTTGGCATGGGTCGTGCGCGCAGTCGGGTTGCACAGGCTGGCGCCCGCACGTTCGCAGTTCCTCAGATCGACCCCCCGCAGGGTTTCGTCCCTCCTTGTGAAGCTCTATTCCCTGAGGAGCGCGCCACCCCTGATGCATGTCGCGACTGCCTTCGTTGCCGCCATGATGGACACACCTCCTCACAATGTCCATACCATGTCGCTCTCGATCGACACTATGCTGATATCTCTCGTCAGCGCCGCTCTTAGTTTCCCCCCGGCCCCGCCCGATGAGCCCCATACAGTTGGCCATAGTGAAGTGTACCGTTGAGGCCTCGCACGTAGCCAGCTTCCCGACAACCGAGTCGCGGTTTGCCCCATTGGCTACCCAACAAGAGAATCCTCAGGACACGACAGATGCAGTTCCTTCTGCCCCACCGTCTGTCGAGGTACCGTCTGCCCTACAACAGACCGTAGCATCTAGTCCTTCCCCTCCGAGACCTCCGACACGTCCCGCTATTCGCACAACTCGTTGTAGCTCTCAGTTGGCGACTCGTGATAACCTTGTGTCATCTGTCCTGGATTTGGGCATTCTTCAGGCTCGTCAGGAGTGACTCACGAGACACACGAACATCATGGCATTGCGTCATCTTCTCACTCTGCTCTCTTACCCTAATTGCATCCTCCCCATCATTCCTATCCGCTTGGGGACATCTATGAGGGTGTACCGCTCTTTATCGGACTCTGGCTCACAGGGAGACTTTGTTCACCCTCAAGTGGTTGAGGAAGCTCGTTTAGCTACCTCCGAGTCTTGCTTTACTATCTCCCTTACCCTCAGAGATAACAAAATGCAACGCTTCTTCGATCAGACGGTCCCCGACCTCCACTTTTCCCTCATCCTCCAGCCACTGGATAGTACCCAGGCGCCTCGGCGCTACCATTCCTCAACATACTTGAATGATACTTCGACGTGCTGGAGACTGGGTACGACTTTATCCTTCGCATGCCCTGGTCTCGCCGGTTCCGAGGCACAGAGACCGAATGGGCGACCAAGATATTCGTTCTCAGAACGAAGTGTGGTCAGATCCATCGAGTCCTCTTCATTGGAACCACAGGCGACACCCCTCCCAACCTACCGTCCTAGGACCCTCGTTCCTCTGGGTCCCACCCAGACACCGCCTTCACTTCTCCTCATCAATTTGCTTACTTCATATGACAGGAGGACGTCACGTTCTACTCAGTGAACTTCATGGATCTTCTTCTCTATGATCTACTCCCGAGGTTGAGCTCATCTCATTCGAGCCCGATCCCCTGGTCCTTCCTCCATCTTCGAGACTCCTATCTCGACATCCACCCCTCAGCCTGCCTCGACATCCGAGGTGCCTACGACGTTCACTACCGAGTCCACCCATACATCTTGTATCGATACAAATGTTCAGGAACTCATGCGGTTCACGACCGACTTAGAGGCCGATGTTCGCAATTTGATTCGAGAGTACCGCCACATTTTTCCCCCGTTTTTCTCATACAGCGGGATCCCTCCGATGTGTCGGGTTGAGCATTTTATCCAGCTCGTGCCTGACTATTGTGACCACCATCAGGCACCCTACCGACTCTCGATCCCCGAGGCGACGAAACTCAAGCGTCAACTTGAAGAGCTCGTTATCCATTGAGTTTCATTAAACCTAGTAACTCCCCTTGGGGTGCACCCATCCTCTTTGCTAGCAAAGCGAACGAAACTCTTCGCCTCTGCATTGACTACCGTGACCCTAATCGTTACACGAATAAGAATAACTATCCCATGCCCCGCGCGAATGAGTTGTTTGACCATTTGACAGACAACCGCTTCTTCACGAGGATCGATCTTGAACTTCGTGGTGGTTAACACCAGATCCGCGTAGCCACAGAGGACCTGCCGAAGAACGCCTTTCGATCTCGCTTTGGCCACTACGAGTTTAGAGTGATTCCATTTGGCCTCACCAATGCACCCGCCACCTTCCAGACGACGATGAACGACATCTTCAGGAACATTCTTAAAGAATACGTTATTGTATACCTGAACGACATGTTGGTCTACAGTAGTACCTTAGAAGACCATCTCAGACACCTCCGCAATGTCTTACAACGGTTACGCAAGCATGACTTCTATGCCAAGTTTAGTAAGTGTCGCTTTGCCCAGAGTAAAGTGAACTTCCTAGAACACCATGTGTCTGAGCAGAGTCTCCACATAGATAACGCGAAGATCATTGCTATTGCAGAGTGACCCGTCCCTACATCCGCCAAGCAGCTTCGCAGTTTTCTAGGCCTCAGTAGCTACTATAGTAATTTCATCTAGGGATACGCTAGGTATTCCTACGTCCTTACCTCCACCCTCCTCCAGAAGAACTCACCGTGGTTTTAGACACCCCTCTGCGAGAACGCCTTTCGTGCCCTCAAGAGGTGGTGACTTTATGCATTGATTCTTCGCCTCCCCGATTTTGATCGTCGCTTCATCGTCACCACTAATATGTCAGATTTTGCAGTAGGAGTTGTACTCTCTCAAACATTTCCCTCTCCTTCTGGTTCACCTTATCCCCATGTTCCTCCTCCCGTCTCCCCCCCCCCCTTTCCCTTACTGACAATGCTTCTCGACTAATGCCTATCCTCCCACCACTTCCCTCCACTGACAGTCCTCTAATTACTTACTCCCCGATCATCGCGGAGGATAGGACTATCGAGACTCGTGTTGGGGATTGCCCGATCACTTTCTACTCCCGTCAGCTATTGCGTGCAAAGATAAAGTACACTGTCGATGAACATGAGGTTATTGAAGTAGTCCATGCTACCCAATATTGGCGTCATTATCTGTACAGGGCGCCCTTCACAGTGGGCACAGACAACTCAGTTGTCCAAATTTTCCTCACGAAGCCCAAGCTTTCCCCTCGATAGGCACGCTAGTGGCGTGATTTATCTGAGTTCAGTTTCACCACTCAGTTCATCAAGGGTGAAACCAACCGCATCGCCAATGCATTGTCACATCGTCCTGATCACAATAAAAAATCCATCTATCTTGCTGCCATTTCCATTACCACTGTTGATCAATCGGTGATCATCGCATATGACACTACATATCGCCACTGCCCGGATCATCGCATCGTTCACGCGGCACTCCGGAGTGACAAAACTGTTTCTTCATACTCCCTCGGGGATAACGGTCTCGTATACTGGCATGGTCGATCTGGTCAGCTAGAACCACGTATCTGCGTTCCCTCCACCGAACAACTTCACGTCCATGCTGTAGCAAAGTTCCATCACCAGGCAGTTACCGTTCATATGGGCTTCCACAAAACGTTGGCTGACTCTCGTGTTTGTCGCCTATACGTCTGGCCGAAGTTCAAGGACTTCGTTAAAGCCTGCATCAAGGAGTGTCATACTTGCTAGGAGATAAACAGTGCGAATCACCTTTCCTATGTGTTACTTCAGCCCCTACCCATACCTGAGGGTTGTTGACAGTCCATCTTGATAGATTTCATTGGTCCCCTTTTTGAGGCTTCTTCCACCTACTGAGCGCGGTCATGATGCTATCTTGGTCGTCGTTGATCGCTTCACGAAGCGTGCATGTTTTGTCCCGCGCCGCTATCGCATTAGCGCTCGTGAGGTCGCCGACATCGTCTTCAATTGAGTCGTCAAAAGTCACGACCTACCTAAGAGTATCATTTTCGACTGTGACCCACGCTTTATCATCACATTCTGGCGACGCGTACACGACGTGTACGGATCTTAGCTCCGCTTCTCATCGTCTTACCACCATCAACGAATGGTCAGACTGAGGTCACCAATAAAACTCTCGGTAATATCATCCGAAAGTTTATTAGGTTTGACCAGCAGTGAGACTTATACTTAGATCACGCTGAGATTAAGTACAACCACGCTGTTTTGCCAGCTACGAGGATATCACCATTCTATTGCGAGCTCGGCTATCACCCTCGCGTACCTGTGGACTTCCTACGATCGTCACGGTTGTACCCAAACGCTCGTTATCCCGCTCTTGGCGACTGGATCGCCCACAGGGCGACGATTATGAAGCGCGCACACGAGGGTCTAGCCGACCCCCAGACTCGCATGACCGCACGAGCGAACCGATCACGAATAGATCATCCATTCAAAGTCGGTGACGATGTGCTCGTCGACGCATACCATTTGCAGCTCGAAGTGGATACGCTTCGCAAGTTCAGATGTCGCTTCTTCAGTCCATGCCGCATCCTTCAGGCCGTCGGTTCTGATACTGTCGCTTATCCGGTCATCTTCCATATAAGGCTACCTGATTACCTTCGATAGGCTCGCATACACGATGTTTACCACGTCTCCTTGTTGCGTCCTTATCGCAGACTGTCCGAGCGCTTCGCCGAACGTCTTTATGAGCGCCCGCCACCTATCGTGGTGGACGGTTACGAGGAGTTTGTCGTTTCCGACATCGTATCTCGCCGAGTTACCGACGATACCCCTCTACGCATCGAGTACCTTGTGCGTTGGAAGGGCTATCCTGATGAGGAGGCGACTTGAGAACCCCTCGAGCACTTGGAGCACGCCCGGATGTTGGTGCATGCATATGATCGTGCATAAACCGTGCTCGTCGTGTTGAGACATTTGCTCCTACTCAGTCGACTGACACTTTTCCTCTTCCTTCGGTTGAGGAGATTGCTGAGGACGAGCCCGCTCCCTCTGAGGTCGTTCTTCAACAGCAGACGAACGCCTCCGCACGTCCACAACGCACTCGTCGACGCCCTCGACGTATTGACGACTGACACTCTGATCACCTACCTTCTCCCTAATGACTCACACCTTCACGTACTCCGTCTCAGCTTCTTCAGGATGTTAGTATTTTGCGGCTCTGCATCGACATCGACTAGGCTCCTACTTCATCGACGTCATCGACCACTTCGATGACCTCAGCTACCTTCTCGACTTCGGCCATGTCATCGACTTCAGTTACTTTGGACGTGACTACTTCCTGCCACCACCCTACCCTGTACATTCCCTTTCATGTGTCGCATGATGGTTCTCACTTAGTTGAGTCTCTCTGAGTTGGGTTCTTCCTTGGTATCGCACAGGCATTGAGACCGTAGCATTATCTTGGCTTCCCTGCTCTCAGATCTAGCTCCCTCCCCCAATCAGTGAGTCGTGTGCATGTTTCCCTCACCCACTCCATCCCTCATCACCCTAGTGCCGACCATTGCATACCTTTAGTTAGGCATATGTCCACCTTATTCCAAACTCCCCTTTCATGGTTGACCCTGCATGGTGTCACCCATTCATCGAGCATTATCCGCCTTGATGGTCTATCTGTTAGGGTCGTTGGTTTTGCTTTGCTACCACTCCCTCACCCTGAGCCTGATGACCTATCCAACCTTCGTGTGTGGCTGCCCTTAGGAGTTTCGATTCTTAGGCTGCATTCACCCCCCTTGAGACTATCCCACTCTTAGTGGTTCAGCGACATGACATTACTTGTGACATATTGCTCTTTTTCCTTTCAGCACTGAGGCAATTGCCTCCAAGACTCTAGGATTGTATCATGCTACATTTCATTTTCTGTTGTGAGTTAGGATGTGTATACCAGACATTTGCTTCTCATTTGACATTATGTAGCTTAGGCTGCATCGCATGGACTCCGCATCCTAAATTTCTCAGCTTTCTTTTTTGCAGAGTTCCGCTGCTTTTGCATAAGCGTGTCTTCGGCTCTTGCGATCCACTACAGGTTTGAGGATCGTGCATCATACCTCTAGCTGCCCTGACCTACAACCAGGGCTATCAGGCTATTTTGCCTGTTCGGCCTGTGGGACCAGGTCGTGGCCTGACCCCACAGGCCGTATATTCATTCAGTCCCGTCCAGTCCTGCCCGGTACCACTGTCAGTACCAGGCCAGTCCAGTCCAGTCCAGTCCAGTCAGTCTGCTGGGGTATACCCCAGCTGCAGTCTGTTTCCAACTTCATTCTTCATTCTGCACTTTGAGTATGTGCGTGTTGAGTCCACGTCGGAGATGCACTGTCCCTTTCAGCTCCATCTCAATCTCCTCCCCCTCAACCCTTCATCTTGAACCTGACGGACCACCATCCCGGCGGGTCCGTCACAGGAATGCATTGAATTGCAGTGAAGAGCGGGCTGTACACTAATTCTCTACTGCCTGTTTTGCGCTTCCTGGGAATTGATCTCCTAACTTGTAGTGTGTAACTTTGTGGTGTTTGACTGTTTTGAGGTTTGTTGGGCTTGGACCTTGAACGTGTCGCTAGTAGTCCCTACTTGGCAGTCTTAGGCCTTTCAGCCTCGTTGTTTTGTCTTTTCTGCCTTTCTAGAAGCTAGTATGCCGTAGGTCTTAATTTTGTGTGTCTTAGCCTTGGGTCCCCTTAGCTCACATCTCCATCTAGGCCGGTCTCGAGTACTGGGCCATAGATGCTTGCTTTTCGGACGGTCAGATAGGTCTGTAGACGGCTGCTGTGTTGTAGGTCTAGGGAAGTCGGGTAGAAGTAGGCAGGGGCCGACAGATCTGGGTTCTGTTTCGTCATTTTTTTTCCACGAAGTGCAGCGGGAGGTCGGAGCTGCACTAATTTAGCGCTTGGTTCTCTTCTTCCACGAAAGGAAGTGGGCGACCATAGCTGGCTCTACCGGGGCTTACTTGGCTCATGCAGATATGGCCCGGGAATCAGGCCCGACACTGTGAGGGGCATCCTGATGGCTCTCTGTTGGGGTTTAGACAGCAGCCATCGAAGCAGCTTCTCTATGCCTGCTTCGAAGTGGCGGGCTATCATCTTCATCGAGTTGCTGTTCTTCTTCATCATCCTGGGAGCTGCGCTCCCCTGCTGAGTGGACACTTCATCTCCAGTGAGCTTCTTGAGTGGTGCAGAGAGGGGTGTTGGGTTCAGAAGGGTGTGTGGTGATTGGCAGGCTTGATAGGTTGGGTGCCCAGGGGCACCATAGCTTGAGCTTGAAGAAGAGGGAGGAAGAAGAAGACTCCCAGATACTTCGATGAAACTCTGTGAATATATTTTCCGTGGGTGTTGATAACATGGTTGAGATTCATGGAATAAATACACTGGATTGATTGGAGGAGGACAAGGGATTGCAGAACTGAAATTCGTTTTTCAGTTCTCTGTGTAATTTGAGCTTCCGGTGTGCATATCTCCCTTCCGGTTTTGTGTGGAATTGCCTCCTTTGAGTCTACTCTGCAATTGCATGCGTGTATGGGAATGTGTGGATTCGTTGTGGATTGAAGTTCAATCAGGAACATAACAATGTAAAACAACGTTCGGACACATCCTAATATGCACAAACAACATTCGGACACATTATAATATGCACCATGGCATTAGTCTATACTACTCACGCGAGTATAGAAAAACTGTCTATCCAACTAATCGAAGTTAAACTGTGGTAGTGGTATGCGACAGACCACCGGTCCTCCTTCATAGATGACAGTGACGTTTACAGAATTGTTCTCTCTATCCATGAAGGGGAAATGCAAATCGGTAATTTCAAGAGGTGGATCAAGCTGGCTGAAGTAGCTAGTCATATTTTTAGGGACCGTGGTCGGTTTTGCCGCTCTCGTTTTTTTTCTTCAGAAACGAAGGGCCAAAGGCACCTTCTATTCTAGGGTGCAACAGACCGGTTACTTATCCCCGGGCGGTGGGGCCAAGTCCCACTTACCCGTACTACCCCTCATTTCTGACCAAAGATTGTAGAGATTGAGGGTTGGGAACTTGGGAATGAAGAATTTCGGCAAGTGGGACTTGGTGCCCGGGCAAGCATCAGACAAAAGGTCCGACAGACTTATACAAGACGAGCTAAGAAAAGGACAAGGGAACAGATGGAGCGAGAAGGTGGTCTCCAAAAGACCGGCAAAAGCAGAGATTAGATAGCTCGCATTTCTCAACCCCTTTTTCAACCGCACACAACACAACAAGTAGCATTATACCATGATTGTGGGGCTGCAAAAAACAAAGCACTCCAAGTGCTCACAGGCATACGAACTAACTCCCCGTTTGTTATAACTGACCACCACACAAAAGCACCGGTCATTGTTGAGTGCCACTGACTGGTTGAATGAGGATGGCTTTATGTTGGCACTTCCACATCTTCAGAAATTTCAGGGATGCACAGTTGGCTCCTCTGGTCAAACCCTTAGCTTTATCTTGGCAACTATGAATCCCCCGCGGCCGCGACCGCGAGGCCGCGGTCTGCCGCGGCCGAGGGGAGAGGGGGTTGGAGGTGGGGTTTGCGGATTGGGGTTCTGGAACCCTGACCTAAGTGACCTTACGCCCTTGAACAAAAAAAAGTCAAAAAAAATAATTTCCGGGGGGGCGGTTTTTGGCGTTTGGAAAAAAACAAAAAATAGAAAATAAATAAATATTGATTGATTGACTGTTTTGATTGATTGATTGATTGATTGATTGGTGGGGAGGGGTCCTCCCTCCCCTCCCCCCGGCCACACACACACACACACACACACACACACACACACACACACACACACACACACACACACACACACACACACGCGCGCGCGCTTGTGCACACGTTCCCCCCGTTCCCCTTGTTCCAACCGTTCCACCACTGACGGACGCGTGCCCAGATCTCTCTCTCTCTCTGTCTCTCTCTCTCTCTGTCTCTCTCTCTCTCTCTCTCTCTCTCTCTCT
>BFEA01000063.1:445569-463354 GCA_003427395.1 Chara braunii
GGGGGAGGGGCCGGTGGTAACCCACCTGAATTCGGCTGCTTCCTTCGGATCCAACCGCTGCTGCGACCCGGCTCGTAGCTTCCTCCCGCTGTTCGAAGCTGCAGGGTGTGGTTGAACGACAACGTGGGGGGCTGTTTCCTGCTCCAACACACGAGACAAGACGACGACGAAAGCGGCGAGGGGGACACATGGCGCGGGGCACACACAAGGCTGACCAACGGGTTGGGGCCTGCGCGACGCAGGGCAGAGTACTTCAAAAACGAAGTACTCGAATTTACCCGCCCTTTGGTTTTTGCAGGGCCCTGCGCGCCTTCAAATTTTTTTTTTTTTTTTTTTGTGAACGGGCGCGAAGTGGTACCGGCCTTGCAAACCCCCCCCCCCCCCCAACTTTTGATTTTTTTTGTGACCCCCTGAATCGTACATGCGCCGCATGCGATGCGCGCGCGTCGTGCGCACGGCGCGGTGCGGCGCACGTGCGGGATGCAGCGCATGTCCATGCGCCGCATGTATGTTTTTTGCCCTGTGCCTAAAGGCCAGGTTGTTGTAGAGGTGGGATGCCAGACGGATGACAGTCACCCACCGTAATTGGCCACTCGGTTGTCCAGTTGAACCCTTATGAAGAGACCTTACACACCCTTCCTCTCATCTTTTTGCCCTGGCGCACCCCCACCCCCCTGTTCTACCCTAGTGTTAACAACACAGGACCATCACCCATCACCATCTTGACGGGGTGAACCGACGAGACAGCGGTTGCAAGCACCCGAGCTAAGCGGAGACCCCTCCCTCTGCTCAGCCCTGGTTGAAACAGACGCTTTGCAAGCCTGATTGCACAGGGACTTTGGGAGCTAGGTACGAACATGGTACTACAGGTCTTCATGAGGGTGCACAGTGACTCCCATCTAGCACTGTAGATTTAAACCACGAGTACATCCAGCTATCAGCCGTGGGCCCTTTTCGGAGGCTGCCCGCCGCCGATTCAATTTATCTATAGTGCTGGGCCTCCAAAATTTTTGTAGGCGACGCGTTTTCTTTTCAGCAAGGCGGGGGCCGTGTAGTGGTGCCTTAAGATCGTAGTTGATAGCCTAGATGATAGCCTAGTAGATAGCCTAATTGATAGCCTAGTCTATAGGGGGATCGATACCCGTAGTTGATAGGTAAGTTGATGTCCTAGTTGATAGAGGAGTTGATATCCCAAATGATAACCTAGTTGTAGTATGAGACAGAGAGCTGAAGATCCTGCATTCCCTTGTAGGACCTTAGCCGGTACTAGGGTGACAGCTACCCCAGCCACACTACTTTGGACCCTGGACCAGAACCTGGAGCTTGTTCTAGTACCTTGACAAGTTTGTACTAAGGTGACAGCTATGCCAAGCAGACTACTAGAACCCTCTCGACGAGTACCTGTTCCGGTACCCTGATAAGTCTCTACTAAGGTAACCGCTATATCAAAACACATCTGGAACCCCCAAATCCAGCACCTAAAGCCTGTTCGAGTACCCCGACAAGTCTGTACTAAGGTAACTGCTATGCCAACCTCAACCAAATCCAGAGCTAATACATGGAGCCAGTTCCAGCACCCCGACAAACCCTTACTAAGGTAACTACGATGCCAGCCATAACTGAACCCAGGTAGAAAACCTGGAGCCTGTTCTGTTAGACCAAGATACCCGTGACCATGGACAAGGAGGATAGACAACAACACTCTTCCATGTGATCCAATTTTTAACCGTCAACCTCTTCCATACAATCCTCAGCTCAAACCTACTGAGCTACAGTGACAACCAGTCTGATGGATGTGTTGTACAATACAGGAAAACAACTGCACAATTATTAGAGCAACCGTGAACCAAGAACGACGAGCGCACCAATCGTAGTCTAGACTCAACATACAACAGCATGGACCAACCCTTGGGTGCTCCGCAGACAGTGTCTGTAATAGCTTACCTGCGTCAGCCCAAGGGGGGAAGCAAGTGACCGTGTGATGCCCAACCTCACAGCCAACGCGACTTCCTGATCGCCCTGATCGGAGATGGGAGCGGGCCTGAAAGTTGCGAAAAAGGGGGTGTGCCAAGGATTTTAGGAAACTGGGGTGGAGTCCCAGGTCGGAACTGGGATCTCCTATGCCAAGGTTCCCACAACAAAAGTGCAACGGGCTCGGACGAAAAGGGACTTTCTCAGTTCGCGGCTTTCATGGACGGGTATTCAAGATGGCCGACTTTGGCGCTTAGGAAGGCTCCATATGTGGTGTACTGGAGGAGTACAATGAATATCTCATTGCTGAACACATGGTGCCTGCGGCACTCATATACCTCAAAGTCTGACGTGGACTGTCTCAATCTAAGGCGGTGTTTTGATGCTTGGCATCAGTACAGGCCCGCCGAGGGAAGCCCGACACCCGGTAGGGGTAGTGGCCATCCGTAAATCGAAGAGGAACATCAATTCCATGCTACAAATTCACAGTAATGTTGTCGTTCCTATCCATGCAGAAGTGCACCTATGATATGGCACTGATGGGGGTGACTTGTGCGAGCGCGCGTATAAGTGACGGGTCATTTTACTGGCTAACTTTATCGTATACACGTGGCATGAGATTCGTTCACAAAGTAACTCGAGGCGACGATCTTCGCTATTTCCCATCAATTCGTGCGGACTACGGTTATGCATGCATCCTTGTTCTTCAATCATTTAGTCTTTAGACTTAACTTGGATTTATGCATACCAAATTAAGACGATCTGGTCGCAATCATCACCCACAACATCATCCATAATCAGGAAAGAGGTATGAGAGAACTTCGAAGAAACGGAGGGATCCACATGATCATACAAAAATCCGCAATGACGAAAGCAAAACGGGCGAAAACCGAAACCAAAATTTCTAAAGCACCATGAGAGAAGTCCCCTATAGTGCCTACACACCTCAGTGCCCCATGCGTTCTCATTGCCTCACCATCCTCCTCCTTACTCCGATGCAGGCAGTCCGTCGCCTTGCACCCACCAACCGCCCAGAGTTGTCACCCCGCTTAGGCCGAGTACGCACGCCGGGTTCACCCGTGCTCCACAGTCCGTCATGGCCGCGCATCAACCCCTCGCACTCGCCACCAGCTCGTCAGATGGCCCAACTAAGGCCAACTCCGAACTCACCTCTTTGCATGCTTAAACTCGTTAGCCGATCCTCTCAACCGTGCTAACTTTCCTATGTTTTGATTAGAGAGCAATTTAGCCACGCTTGCGAAACTTATAGTTAATAGCATTTGCGCGAGATAGCTAGGATTATGCCGAGGCAGGGGGAGAGAGAAAGAAAGTAGGTGCTACAGTCGACATTCCTGAGCCACGACGCGGGGGACGTAGCAACTCTCCACGCATTAATCCAATCATGCACCGCTTTGACCAATGAGACGAAGGGGAAGCTTCCCTCCTTCCCACCCTATCCCAATGCTGCCTCCACCGAAATGGATTACCCAGATCACAGGCATCCCATCTCAGCCCCAACTTGGGACAGTCCCACATTCCCCCCCATTATCCCTCAAAGGCATACAGTTCCCTCCCAAAGTATGCCTCTGCTCACCTTTTACCCTAATCTGCCCCTGTTGGGATGTGTATCCCCACCCCAACCCCCGCTGGGATGTGTATCCCCACCCCAACCCCAAAATAGAGCAACCCACTAAATCTGCTTACACCCCCTCTAGGGCTTCACCTCCCACCTGGCGTCGCTCTTGCAGAGTGGAGCTCTCCCCTGTTCACTCTACCCTCCATCCATCAGGAAAAAAAACGTTGCTGCTCAAAGAGGAGAATATAGATACTAGGAACAGGCATTCGAACCAAAAACATTTACGCTGGAGAAATTTTGAAGACCAGGTTTCTATAAAATAATTGGATAAGAGTCAACTCATGGAAGCAAATGCAGCGAAAATTAAAACATGGAAAGTGAAAAATGCAGACTAGAGAAATTTAGAAGACCAGGTTTCTGCAATAGAATTGGATGAGAGTCAGCTGATGGAAGTAAATGCAGCGAAGATAAAACCATGGAAAGTGGAAATGCAGATTGGAGATTCATAAATTCGAAATGTAGGAATTTAGGTATTAGAAATACCAATCAACTTAGTTCTAGGAGTTGAGGGTTACGATGATTCCGGAATATTCTAGAATATTATTTAGAAATTTATAAATTTAGAGATTTAATTTTGATAATTAATTAGGATATTATTTTAGTAGAAAAAGTAGATTGGTTATTGGGAATTTTTGGATGATGCTATATATGATGATTGGATGTTGAATAGCTCTGATGTGGTTGCCATGCGCGAGCAGGCAGCGTCAGCATGCAAGTAGTCAGCGCTCGAGCAGCCAGGGCACGAAGCCATCATGCGCGCAACCAGCACACGAACAACCAGCACACTAGTAGCCAGCGCAGCCTCCAGCACCCACACAGCCATGCCCGCTGGCCATATCGACGAAGATTGGTTCTACTCTATTGACATTGAAATAAGAACAAAACAGAACAAAACAGAACAAAACAGACGAGATTTAAAAAAAAAGAAAAAGACGTGAGATGCATCCCCCCCTCCCTCCTTTCTCCAAGAATCCCTAATCCCAACCCCTCTCGTGCTACCTCATCTCCTCCCACTCTCCCTCTCCCCTCCTACATATTCAGCCCCCTCCCCCATCCTCTCCTTCTCCACTTTCTACCATCCTCTCCCTCCGTCTCCCATCTCATACCCCAGAAAAGGAGGACGGAACAAAGGCAAGCGAAGTAGAGAAAAGGCAAGGAGGAAAAGAGGAAGAAAGCAGAGGAAAAAGAGAGGGCGAAGTAGAAGGGTATGAGAGGAGGAAAAGAAGGAGAGAGAAAGACTACCGATGAAAAGAGGTAGTGAAGAGTGGTTGATAATGATAATGATGATAGTGATGATGATGAAGTTGTTACCCTTCTAAAAGAGTGTCTCCCTTCTCGGTAATGATGATGATGATGATGATGATGATAATAAAGATGATGATAAAGTTTTGGTGATGATAATACTGAACCTAATGATCTTTCAAAGATGACAACCCTCGGCGATAGAAACGAGGAAAACTTACTTGCGCAGCTTGATGAAGACGATGTGATGATGACAATGTCGAATTATGTCATAAGCTTGTTGTTGATGCTCTCTGTATCATTGATGCTTGGACAAAACGAAAAAAGACAACGATCAGCAGGCAAACAAACCCCGAGTCAATGTCTTGTGACGACCCATTGATTGTTCTTGGACAGCTTCCTCGAAGACCTCCCGCTCATTGTCTCCCAACAATCCTCCTCCCACCCCATGGGACACATTTTGCTCTTCTCCTTCTTGCGGCAAGCCGACCTCCTCCACCCAAATTTGCAAGATGAAGAGCAGAAATGATTACTCCTGAAGAATTACTTCCCTTCATGCGGCATGCTAACCTGCAGCATCGCTCACATGAAGCGCAAAGCAGAGAGATGACACTTAAAAATGCTTTCAAAAGCCATGGGACAGCAAGTGATGAGGTTGTAGCCCGTTGTCGCCATCTTCATTCTGAAACATCGTCTATGAAAAGATTGTCAACACCAACATGATAGTCTGCACAGAAGACCAGCGCCTCGCCACATGTCTGAAACCAGCGTTTCACCGCACACCAGCAGCAAGCGCCCGCCACTCTCAAGCCATCAGCGCCTCGCCCCCCAAAAACTGTCAGCGCCTCGCCACCCGCAGGTGACCAGCGCCCCGCTGCCTTCGAGCAGCCAGCACCTCGCGACCGTCGAGCTGCCAGCACTTCGCCACATGCATGCGGCCAGCACCTCGTCTACAACACGCTGCCAGTACCCTGCCTCCTGCTTGCTTTCCATCGCGCCTAGGCTTTAACATGCGCGTTGGTTTAGCCTCCGTTCCATTTAAAAAACTCATTGCCTAAATTTCCCAACAGAGTGGAAAAAGCTGCATCAGTCGTTATCCCTGCGCTCGCTAAGCCATGTCCTGACCACCTTCGAGACCAAGCTCTCCCAAAACAGAGAGAAAAGAAAAAAGGAATGAGGTCATTCATGCAATTGACCCTTAGGTCCATCTGACCACCCCAAGGTTAACTCGGGCAGAACGTCGGGCCTGTCAGAAGATAGATCGACACAACTGTGCGTTATGTGAACACCCGCCGGTATCTCTGCGAAGTGGTGCGGAGTTGTGAACCTGCAACCTTATACCACAATGTGCATTGACAACCGGTGCCCTAACCACTGAGGCACATGAACTTCTTAGTTGCATGGAGCAAAGTCATGCCAAACGTGAGCCCAAACACAAGATCAGAAACCCTACTTCAACCCCTTTTTGATAACAAACTTATCTGCCAGGACGACGAAAGCCCCTTCCCTACAGGGGAAGTTGTGGGTAGCTTGGGCAAATCATTGATATGCAAGGGTATTATCCAACTTAGGGACATATAGAGGATAAAGATGACTGGATTCCACTTGATATCATAATGACAAGACTCACTAGGCGGCGCAATATCAAAATGAATTATGAAAAATTGAAAGCTACAATTATCCCAAGACACTCGATAAGCACTCTCAAACGCCCTTCCATTCAAACCAGCAACACCTGTCACCTGGGTTAGCTGTAGCTGGTCTTATCAGTACCTCTAGCGGCCCAGGGGAGTTTTGTGAAAAAAAGAAAAAAAAAGAGGGAGGAAAAATTGAAAGCTGCAATCCCAAGTTATTGGATAAACACTTTTTTTTTTTTTTTTAATTATAAAAAAGAAGGGCCCAGTGCCCAAGGCAAATTACATCAGCACAGTAGCCAACAACAATGACAGCCGGGTTATCCCACCCCACCGGGACCTCAGAGCCTCGTCCTTATATACACGGTATTCGCACCCATCCGTCAACGCTAGCACTGGCCCTGACAAAAGGAGACAAAATAAAACCCATCACCAAAAAACCTAAAAGGAGCACAAAAAGGTACCAAATGCAAAAGAAGAAGACACTCTATTCACGCCGACCAACAAAGGGTGAGCGGCCCAATGTTCCTGAAACCAAGCAATACCCTTGGTCGGCGAGGATGCGAAGGAAACTTTTCGTCGCCAATCTATCTGTATTGTCAGTCTAAGTGCTTGTTTGGCATGGATCTGCAACTCTGCGAGCGAAGTGCGGTCTCCATGCCAAACAGCCTCATTTCGGGCTTTCCAAATGATTCATAACAAAGCTCCCCGCGTGGCCTCAAACAGATATCGCACGGGTGGAGAAAAATCTGCCACAAGGGAGCCCAAAAGTATACTGTCAGTTGTCCAGACCTGAGATAGGACCCCTAAAAGGGGCCCGATTTCTCTACACCAAGTCAAGAAAGCATCAATAAGTGGGCAAGCCACCCAAAGATGGACCAAATCTTCTACATGGTATCCACTAGTACAGATCTTACAAAACGGGTCACCACGATTCAGTGGTCGAAACACCCACGCCGCTGTAGGAACTGCAGTATGCATAGTAAGCCACACTGCTGCACAAAATGCCCGCATGTCTCGGAATGGGCAGGGCAGGCAATAGCGACCAAAAGCGATTAAGCCTAGAAAGAAAATCAGAATACTGCACAGATCGCAGGCGGCCCAATGCCAACCATCGTTTAATAACAGACGCAGCCATGTCTACTATTGGCAACAGTAGATTATATGCAAGCTTAACAGAAAAGTCAAGCATGGAACAAACGCGATGAGGTCTGACCGGGTCACGCCAATACCAATCCCATGGACCAAACTGAAGCTGAGCAGACGGTGTGGAGAGTGCAAATGGAAAAAAATCCTCTGAGGTTTTGCCACCCTGGCGCAGTACACAAACATGCACCAGATCCTCGAGGCCATACACCATAGGGACAACAGACGATTTAACAAGAGTTAATCCCAAACCAGTCTATCCATCTTTAATATCCCACCGCGACAAGTCAGCAAGTGCATTCGGACCCAGATGATCCAACCGCCAAAGGTGACAAGGGCAATCCAGACGATCTGAGCGAAACCACATTCCTGACAATACATTTTTGTGAGCAATACATTCCATCCAGCTAGAAGGCACACCTTCAAGTATGCGACGCAGACTACTGTCTACATTTCGAAGTCTCCGAACTTCAAGGGGTCCCCGCAGCTGTTCCGGGAACTTCCAATTCCAAGATTGGAAGTCCCACGCCACGTGCAAACCAGGATTGACCAAAAGCATGCGGACCCACAAAAGCAAAGGGCAAACCATCACGGACCACGCCACGTGCAAACCAGGATTGACCAAAAGCATGCGGACCCACAAAAGCAAAGGGCAAACCATCATTCTTCAATGTACAAGGATTGCCAAAGATAGGTTGAGCCAGTAGCCTATCAAGAGAAAAAACAGGTTGGCCATGGGAGGGAAGTACCTTTCTCCACTCAACCACTATGTTTTTCCAAACAGACGACTATAATATTTTACGACAAAAAAAAAAAGTTAAAAAGGCAAGTTGCACATCTCCTAAACGATCTAAACCAAAATCCTCAGCCAACAACCACGTCGCTAATTTACGCCATGTGGCCTCAAGAGGTGCCAAAAGATAACGAATTGGCCACTTAGTGACCATCGCGCTGGTTTGGCGGAGAGTGGAGAGGAGGCCCAATCCTCCATGGCGACGCTTCTGAATCACCTTGTCCCAGACCACCTTAGGAAGCTTGGACTCTGAAGTAGTACGTTCCTTCCTATGTGACCGTTTGAACGCGCTGAACGCACATTCGCGTTTAAACGCCCTCGTTCAAATGAAGTGGAACGCGTTTAAACACGTTCAAACACGTTGCGCGCCACGTGGCGCGATTTTTCGAACGCGACCCACCCAGCCTGGTGAGCACATGGCGAACTACGGGTGGGGGGATTAGTTTTTCAAAAAAAAAAAAAGAAAAAAAAGTGTGGCAGTGTATGTTTCCATGTTTTAGTGGTAGATTCATCCCATTTTGCTCATCAGATCGATGAAAGTACCATGAGGTTGGCTGCGCGGTTGGAGACTTACTTTCTCTCTCTCTCTCTCTCTCTCTCTCTCTCTCTCTCTCTCTCTCTCTCTCTCTCTCTCTCTTACACACACACACACACACAAACACACATGCATGCACCTTTATTTTTATAACCTTATGTAAATGCGGAAAACAAGGGGTTGTATGTCCTCCGGCAATTCGAGTAAAAAATAAAAGTGAGGAAAGATAATGCAAAAAAGAGGAGTAATGAAAAGGAGGAATAATGAAATGTATATATATATGTAAAAAGGTATATACATATATGCAAAAAACAAAATGAGGTTACTCGTAAAGAACAAAAATATGGGGGTCTTGATAGTACTCGGGGGTTGGGGGTATTACGCGGCACTGGAGCATGGGAACATTTCTATGGTTTCCCCCCCCAAAAAAATCCTCTTCGGAATAGCAAAAAAGCCCCGTGTATGATCGCAATTAAAGAGCCTAGTGCCTTCGGGGTTTACCCGCCGCTCAACTGCAAAAGGCGTCTTTCGAGCACCACTTGTCCCGGCCTCCCCCATGGGATCGTACAGACGAACAAACGTCCCATGTTGGCCGATCTCGGCGCCTACTCTTAGTTTCGATACACCAATTGTATTTATTCTTGGCAAAGAGTGATGATTACCCTCTCACTCTGGGCGCCCAAAGAGATGACACCATGCGTTCTTTAACATGCTGAACCAGGGACATCTCTTCGACACGGCTCGTCATTTTCGACCACACATCTACAGCACGGGCCTCGAGAATCTTCGCCCAGTTGTTCGTCCTCTGTTCAGCTTTTGTCTGCGCTGCCTTCACCATCCTCTTCCCTCCATCTTGCGCCCGGTCACTTAATCCGTGTTTCTCCGTCCCTCCTCCCTCCCCCTCCCCCTTGTTCTCTCATTCGTGTAATCTCAAGTGCACTCGCTGAGATCGCTGCTCTTCGTCACTGCTTCTGCTGCATCGCGTATTGGGATTCGTTGAAGGAGGCAATGGATGGAGCAGTGGCATCCTCGAGTGTGGTAAAACCATCTTCGACCCCTACCCATACACTACCCATACCTCTTCTACCTCCAACTATGGCCATAATAGAGCCAAGTCCCTTTCGACACGATAACTATGGGTACTCTGTCCCCTGACGAGCCAACTATAGTAGGGGTTGCCGAAAAAGCTTTTGGGAAATCCTACTAAATACCCAACTGTTTCGTCGGCACTATGGGGTCGTTCAGTCGAAATGGGAATTATGTGCATGGTTTCTTGGAGTGGATGTACCTGTCTCAGTGTGTGATGCTGCCTAACCTGTTCCCCTCGTGTATTTCATGACTTGTCTTCAAATTGTGAGCTATGGATTAGGAATTGGTGAGCTCCCAATAGGAAACGACGTTTTCATCGCTGTGGCGTGCTCTACGAATGGAGACTGCAGACATCTCGGTCGCGATAGTAGCCATCTTCGCCATTTTCCTTGCGTTACTTGTGTTCTTCTTGGTTATGGAACTCTCTGCTCARCATCTACAGTGTTGTGGGCAGGTTTACTCCAGCAGCAACTCGTCGGATAAGTCCACRCTGCACAAATTCTGCAAAAGAGAGTAATTCAATGGAGGGTCTCGCGGTCATAGTGCTTGCTGTCTCACTCTCCATTCTCAGTGCATGGGTGCCATCGTGCATCATGATGATTATGCTCACTGGGGGAAGGGTAGGGGATTGGGCGACTAACGGTGTGCTGTGCGCAGGTGATGATTGGCGCATCCTTCTCATTCTCGTAATATTGATAATCCCCTTGTCTGCGGTGATATGGATGGTGCTTTGCTGCTGGCACAATAAGTCATCCACGCTCCTCGTAGTGTTCTTCCCCCCCTTTAAACGAATAGGTGTAAGGATCCGGGGTAATTTCCAATGGCGATATATGAAGTGGTGGGTGGTGCCGAGGGGGTGGGGAGTTGTATGCTTCAGGGTGCGGGTTTTCAGTGAGTGGCATACGAGGACGGGATCTCAGCGGGTGGATAGCAAAATCATGGTACTCGTGAGAAGCGCCTTTAAGAGTTCGTGTGAATTATGTCGGATCTTTGCGGTATCGATGGAAGCATAATGTTGATGTCGTTCTTTCGCCAGACATATGTTCCTGAACTGAAGTTGAGGGGTAGGTGGCTGGTGTTTGTCAAGGATGGTGGTAGCATCCTCCCCTGTGCTGATTGGACTCTCGAGCGGCTAAATGAGAGGGGCGTCAACTCGGTAATCGAAGGGGGGATGACGATGCGATGGCGGGATGTCCGGAGCTTTCGCATAGTAATAAGGGTACGAGCGAGGCGGTATATGAAATTTCTCGGGCATTTCGAGTGATGGTCATGGCGGTTGGGCGCTGTGGAGGCTGACGACTCCTTGGGATGTGCGGGATCGGAGGAGAAGGTGCTGCGAGGGCTGGGATTTCGCTGAGGAGGGAATACTTGGGTGACTCTAGCTCTGCTGATCGGGAGGTTAATTGAACCAATCGCACTTGGGTGATGAGTTGCTCTCGGGGCTTGCCGATGGTTGAACTTAGATGCCAGTTGTTGTGGTACATGATTTATATACACCAGCACTGGTGTGATTCTTGGTTTTCAATAAGTGGATTTTCTAGTAGGGAGTTTCTTATGCGATTCTAAGTCATCAAAGTGCTCTTGTGACTGCTACACATTCTTCATCATGGCTTGACATTTGCAATTTTCTGTACTCTGTGTGCACCCATTGAGTTTCTATTGATGAATAAATGTGATCTCATGTACCTCTGCATGTCTGGTTTGGGATTAAATGGATCTTTTTATTTTGTACTGATTGTAAACATATTCGTAACCGTCGTGTGGTGTTCAAATTCAAGGTGCTTGATTTTTGTACTTTTTTTTGTGCCCTCTCTCTGGATCGCGGCAATATGATGCATTGTATGGTATTGTATTGTATTATCCCCCATATATTTATGTCAGGCCCTTTACCTGTAAAATTTGGACAGGTTTACTCGTGATTGCTACCATTGCCCTTGATCCATCATCGGGTTTCGTTGTGAAGAATGAGGCTCTGCACCATACTGATAGCAGTTCTCGGCTAATTTGCGTCGAACATATTGAGTCTTTTGATGCAACCCCTAGGATGTTCATTTTAAAAAATTCCGAGATAATCCATGATATGAGGATCTGTTTAGATTGTTTATTGCGCATAATGGTACTGGGGCTGGTTCGTTGCGCAGTATTGTGCGGTGGCTTGCTGTTCAATCATAACACACACATAGCAGGGGAAGTTTTCTTGTCCCCTCTGTTGCTATCAATGGGGTTGAATCCCCGTTGTCGAACCATCCATTAACGAGCGCATTCACACCTATATCGGATCCTTCAAATGGTAAAAAAGGAATTCGAAATAAAATCCTGAAAAAGAGAATTAAATTGCATGTAAGTTGCTCATCTATGTTGCCGATGTTGTTTACCGTATGTTTGTTGGGCGTGTGGCAGAAGCCGTCCTTTATGACTAATGGCTGATACACGGATCTTGTGCAAGGGGGACAGCCATGGATGAACCAGTTCAAAGCACCCTCCCGCCCAGCTCAGGCAATAATTGCCCTGGCTACCCACGTAGTCTTGGATTTCGTCAGGGCCAATTCCCTCAACATTCCTCCCCAGTTCCCCCACCTCATCTCTGTTCTTCATTTCAACGACTTGGCTGATCTCCTTTGGACTGCTGCGTATGATACGACCGCCTTTCCCCTGTTAACAAAGGAATTGGTAGATGGGTCCAAGAAAACGTCTGACGAGGACATCCTCGTTCATCTCTCCATCACAGAGATACTATGCGTGAAGGAGAAAACCTTCGTGGAGCTCTGGGGTGGAAAATCAGTATCCATAGTGGCCTGGTGCAGACCCAGGTCACGGCTTCCTTTAAGTCTGACTCAGACAACGATGGACTGGACCTTACGGAGCAGGAGAAACGGTTTCATGCTGCCGAGGTAGCGAAAACCGAGCTGGTATTGAAAAATGGTATGGCTAAGGAGAAGCATAGGACTGTGTCTAAATACCTTAGGAACGCATTTCTCCCACTCGCTCCCAGCAGGTGGATCGACGCTGAATCCGTCAGAGTTAATGAAAAATTGTGGGAATTAGACACATACAATCACTCGGCCCCCACTAGTGCTAAGGCATACTGCCTGCTGGCGTCCCTCACACAATCAGAGATGGATCTCTGCGCAGACAAAGCCCCGGGTGAGGATACGGAACTCATCAAAGGCCCCTACCCGCTTGGGCCCGAGGCCATGGCCCTGCCACCGATAGGCCACTTCGACCACTCCAAATGCTCTGTGTCGGGCTCCCAACTACAGGTCAGGAGTTTCTGTGTTGCTAAGGGTCCTGACGTTATGTCAGAACTCAAAAGGGTATGGAATGTGGGTAGACCATTCCTCAAATGCCATTTTGTTGAGGAGGGTAAGGAGGATTGCAAAACCTCCATCACGTGGTTTGACCACGTCCTGTGATACCTTCTTGCCAACCTAGAGTATTTGTACCCAAATGCCCCTTCTCTCAGGTCTAGGATCAGAGCCATGAGGAATCCGCTCAAGAGGACATGGCGTGCTCCCATCTTAGCCTCTGTAGTTTTCGTGCACATGAGGCACATCATGGTTAAGATGGAGAAGAATGCCATTCTCAACCCCAGAAGACGACAGGACGCAGTTCTGGACGAACCAGGTGAGATGGCTCGTAAATTTCCACGGAAAATGGCGACTCTGATTCTGCCGGATAAGTACATCAAGAGTCCGGCCACGAAGCGGAAACAAAAGGAGAACGACATTCGGCCGGCTAAGAGACAGAGCAACACGCTGCTGACATAGTATGTTAGGCCTGGTCTGTGTGACCACCAGCATGCAATACAGCAGGACTATGACAGACTGGACGAGCTGCTGATCTCTCCTGCAGGGGGATCTGAGGCGGGGACGGCTATGGATACTCCTCTTAATTCCTCCATCACGGTTCAATCATCCTGTGATGGATCGATCGCTAGTAAGCAGCCAAGGATAAGCCTCAGGAATGCGAGGACGTCACTCTATTTCAAATAAGTATCCTACTTATTTATTACTATTTTTTGTGCTCACATGTGTGGAGTACTGTGCAGGTCGGGGAAGGCTGCTTGATTATTGACGAAGCAGGGAGGAGCAAATGACAATCGAATAATGCAGGGAGGGGCGGATCGTTTGTGCATATCAAGTATACCAGCCGGGCAATGAAATTGGCCAGATTCAGAGAGATCGTTGAGAAAGCATTCGAAACATTCTTTTCACCAACGACCATTATCCTTCTCTCAAATGTCGTTATCGGATGGACTTACATGAAGACTCTTGAATCTGTTGTATCGTTGCCCATGGATGTGTTCAGAGATTTTGCGCTGAGTGAGTGGATCTTGGAATATTCGCTCAGGGAAACGTGCCCCTGTGCATGTAGGCGTTTCTCAGCCGTCCATGCGGACTGTACAATGGACATGTCTCAACCCTTCCCCAAACCGACCACGCATGTCTTAACGCTCGACCCTGCCATTTCCGGTAGTAAAGCACTGTACTCTCTGTTTTAACTTGGTATCAACCATATTCCCCCCCATCCCAGGGTCATTGCACGCGCAAAAGGGGAATATCTAAAGGCTTGGGATATGATGGTTAGCATTGCTGCCTCCATAACATTTCTCCCGGAGGGGGCGAGAAAAGAGGCTAGCAAATATGTTAACAACCAGATCTCGCAGCAGTTGGTTGTACCTAGCCTGAGAAGACATCGTGATCCACCGTGTTTGCTAGACAATCATGCCGTGATGAATGAAATCAAATTCCTGGCAAAAACTGTGTATATCTCTGACACAGATAAGGCGGCAAACACACCTTCTTTTGTGTGCGTATATTTGGTTCGCAAACTGGCACTGGACAGACTCAACAACTGCGACTTCGAACCTTCTCCCCTCTCCCCGAGGATGTGGTCAATGAAGCAATAAGTGTGCTATCTAATATTTTGCCCAAGGGGAATATCATGTTCGTCAGAGTACCATTCCTTATGGCTTTATACGAGGAGCACAAGAAATCTTTCAGATGGATCACTAACGCCGCTTCTTCCTTTCTCACTTTGGTAGCGAAAATTTGTGACTCAGCCCTAAAAACTTAAATTCCTGCGGTTAAAAGTAAATGTAAACTGATTACGGATGGGATTCGGGGCTTTCATGGGGTAAGCACGTCAATATGGTGGTCGGTAGACTCAGTCCAGGATTTCTGCTACAACTTACCGGAGAAAGTATATTCGGTCTTTTATGCTGATATCGCTCGGTGTTTTGAAACTATTCCTATTGGACAGGAGGATGATGGATTACCGGCGGCTCTAAGATTTTTTCTGGATATCGGATGGGGAGGGATAGGAATGAATAAGATCCTAAAATGCAAAATCTAGGCAAATGGCAGCATTTCATGTGTTTTTGTGGGTCAATGTGGAGTGGACTCCGACAGATACATATACATCTCGAAGGAGAAGTTGATCCTACTTTCGCAGTGGCTGTTGGATAGATGTTACACTAGTCAGGGAGGCCGTATATGGAGACAGAGGCAGGGCATCCCCATGGGTCTTCCGTGCTCCCCGACTTTTTGTACTATCTACTTTTTCAAATATGAGTACCAGCTCATAATGAGAATAGTGGAGAACAGGGCTCTCGAGATCCTACCGCTCTTCAGATATGCGTTCAGATATATTGATGATCTGCATTGTATAAACAACCCGTTTATTTTAAAATTTTTGGATCTGAAACAGCCAAGGGAGCCGGGTAACATCTTTCATTTATACCCTATGGAGTTAATCCAGATTAAAAATCAGACGGAAGTTTTTTATGAAAGTGAGACAGGGGAAGTCTATGAATCGAAAGCCCAATTTCTAAATGTGGAAATTTCGATTAATTCAGAATTGACTGGGAAATTCACAACCACCAAATTCGACAAGAAAAGATGAATGGATTTTTCTATATCAATGCCACTCAAATACCACTCTAATAGACACATCCAGCAATCGTTGAATATTATCATATTCCAGGCGGCCACTATCATTCTACTCTGCTCTAAACCAGAAGATGCTACCGGGGAATTAAAAAACATATTCGATGAAATGGTGAACAATGGCTTCCATCGGCAAAAATGCCTGCGATGTTTTTATATTGTACTTGACTCTCCACATCTGTATATGAAACCAAGAGTGGACGTACGGGCTACTTACTTCAAGTTCAAGGAACCCTCTTTCCTATCCGATGTATGACTGAGTGTGTCTGGATGTTTGTTGTGCTGTGCAATAAAATTCGTTTCAGTCCCGACCGGACAGGGCTGTTAAAGGTGGCTGGCAGGTACATTGTCGTTGAGGCAGGTACCTGTCACCTGCCTCAAACAGCAACCTGCCATCGGGACGGGGGTGGGGCATACACACACACACACACATGCATGCACCTTTATTTTTATAACCTTATGTAAATGTGGAAAACAAGGGGTTGTATATCCAGGGGCAATTCGAGTAAAAAATAAAAGTGAGGAAAGATAATGCAAAAAAGTGAAGTAATGAAAAGTAGGACAAAAGAAATGTATATATATATGTAAAAAGGTATATACATATATGCAAAAAGCAAAATGAGGTTACTTGTAAGGAACGAAAATATGGGGGTCTTGATAGTACTCAGGGGTTGGGGGCATTACGGGGCACTGGAGCATGGGAATATTTTTGTGGTTTCCCCCCAAAAACAAATCCTCTTCGGAATAGCAAAAAAGCCCTGCGTATGATCGCAATTAAGGGGCCTAGTGCCTTCAGGGTTTACCCGCCGCGCAATTGCAATAGGCGTCTTTCGAGCACCACTTGTCCCGGCCTCCCCCATGGGATCGTACGGACGAACAAACGTCCCATGTTGGCCGATCTCGGCGCCTACTCTTAGTTTCGATACATAAATTGTATTTATTCTTGGCAGAGAGTGATGATTACCCTCTCACTCTGGGCGCCCAAAGAGATGACACCATGCGTTCTTTAACATGCTGAACCAGGGGCATCTCTTCGGCGCGGCTCGTCATTTTCGGCCACGCATCTACAGCATGGGCCTCGAGAATCTTCGCCCAGTTGCTCATCCTCTGTTCATCTTCTGTCTGCGCTGCCTTCCCCATCCTCTTCCGTCCATCTCGCATCCGGTCACCTAATCCGTGTTTCTCCGTGCCTCCTCCCTCCCCCTCCCCTCTGTTCTCTCATTCGTGTAATCTCAAGTGGACTCGTTGAGATCGCTGCTTTTCGTCACTGCTTTTGCTGCATCGCGTATTGGGATTGGCTGAAGGAGGCAATGGATGGAGCGGTGGCATCCTCGAGTGTGGTAAAACCATCTTTGACCCCTACCCATACACTACCCATACCTCTTATGTCTCCACCCATGGCCATAACGGAGCCATGTCCCTTTCGACACGATAACTATGGGTACTCTGTCCCCTGACGAGCCAACTATAGTACGGGTTGGCGAAAAAACTTTTGGCAAATCCTACTAAATACCTAACAGTTTCGTCAGCATTATGGGGTCCTTCAGACGAAATGGGAATTTTGTGCATGGTTTCTTGGAGTGGATGTACCTGTCTCAATGTGTGATGCTGCTGAACCTGTTCCCCTCGTGTATTTCATGACTTGTCTTCAAATTTGTGAGCTATGGATTAGGAATTGGTGAGCTCCAAATAGGAGACGACGTTTTCATCGCTGTGGCGTGCTCTACGAATGGAGACTGCAGACATCTCGGTCGCGATAGTAGCCATCTTCGCCATTTTCCTTGCGTTACT
>BFEA01000063.1:493224-508262 GCA_003427395.1 Chara braunii
ACACACACACACACACACACACACACAGTCGCACACACATACACACACACACACACACACAAGAGGACACACACACACACACACCAACCCCAGCCTGACCCCTTTTTTTCTTTATTTGTTTTCAATTTTTGCATCTTAATTTTATTTATTTATTTATTTTTTCTCGAAAATTTCCCTTTTCTTTTATTAATGAGGCCGGGGACCTCACAATTCAACCCGGAGTTATCCTGGCAGCCTCAGCCAGTTTCGCTTACGAGCTTAGCTCGACAAAAAGGATGCCTACTCCAAAAATATCCATGCCTACTCCAAAAATATCCATCAAAGCGTTGTTGGAAACCGGGTCCAATGTCCCAATCTAGAGCGCTTTCCAAAAAAATAAAACTTCAAAGCTCAAAAATAGAAGGCAGCTGTCTTAACAGAGATACCTTCTATGCTCTCAATGTATCTACTGTTATATCTGTCTGCTGTAATACTGTCGAGCTGAGTTGATCACCGACCACAAGGCTCCTGCAGTTATGCAATTAAACCCTGTGGAATTCCGGCGGACGTACCCCAAAATCGGTCCTAAATGTCCTATTGTGACTTGGCTCCCAAGACCCAGAGATAAACACTAATACCTATATCACTTAGACTTCTAATAAATACCTAGCAACACTACTCAGACATCTATCCTAACGCATAGCTTCCCTAACAGCCTTACTCAAACACTTCTAGAAAGGTTTTAAACTTCTAAGGTTACGATCCAGGACCTGCGGCCTACCAATCGGCCCCAGTGGCCTAAAAGAACGGCCAATTTCTGATCGAATGCGACGATGTCACAGCAACCAGTCACTAAAGGCTAAGTTGCCCTCCGAAGAGAAGGCCACCCAAGCCCCCACCTTTCCCCATGATTGGGAGAACCAGTAGCGGTTTTTATCCCCCTGAGAAGCGGGGGGGGTGCCAATCGACCCTTATAGTTTGGCGGATCAAGAATTTAATCAGAGCTGTCTGTTCCTGGAACGGGCTCCTCTGATTGTCGACGGCCGCTTTGTTGCGCGCCTTCCACAGCACCTCCATTAGAGCTCCTCTAAAGGTCAGCGCCACATATGAGATCCCTCTAGTGAAGTCCAGAGTCTCTTCCTTATGTGCGTATAACATCCATTCCTGAGACCACTGGAAAGCGTCCCCTACCGCCTGTTTCCAGCGTTCTTTCCACCACTCCCAGACCTGGAAAGAATATGGACAGTACAACCAGATATGTGGGGCTGTTTCCCACCCCCATTCGCAATGGGTGCATCGTCTGCTGACATTCATACCTCTATCCGCCAGCCAGGAGGCTGAGGGCGTAGCCAGGAGGGATTGCAGCCACATAATGCTGGCTTGCTTCTGCGACACCAAGTACTTCAGAGCGCTCCAGATTGCAAACAGGTCTAGGCTACGCAAAGTAAAGCCTGGGACCTTAGCGTGTCTCTCTGCCGTCTGGATGGGCTGTTTTTTAGTCCTGGCTCGCTGTAGTTGGACTCCGACCTTAGGTTTGTAATCCATGAGTGGCACCTGGGAATCCGGGCCCCACACACTAGGCCATTCGTAGAGGAGTGGTTCCACCTGCAGGGCGGAAGCATCTGCTACCACAAGGGAGACTGTTGCACCTTTAGCCGTTGTCTGGGTGCACACCCTGCACTCTGTAAGGCCAATTGTGGACGAGATCACCAATTCTTCCTCTTTAGCAATCAGAACTTCAGAAGGTTGACCAACCTTCCAGCTTTACGGGTCCAGACTTGGACTTTCAGACCCTGTGCTAAATCTGGTCCCATGACCTTGAAAACATTGTTGTGGTCTACCGGGTCTAAGAGCCAGGTCCCGGGCCCATGTTCCACCGTGCTTGGTAACAGGGCCTTCCCATAGGCTGGGATTGCTTCTAAAAGCTTTGCATAATTACCCTTGACATTCCGGGGTCGAGGAAGTCTCGCCAGCAGTTGATCGTCAGAGATCCAAGCGTCTGCCGATGCATCCCACACATCCTTTATCTGGACAATACCTCTTTCCACCCGTGCTCTGCCAAAGGAGCCAGGGGAGGCATCGGCCTGAAGAGTCTGACCATCCCTGGTTTTGATAAAAGGATTTTCGAACAAAAGTTGGTTCAGAACTTCATCCCTGGCCTCCGGTTGTCTGAGGACACTAGGGAAGAGTTTGTGCCATGCGTAGAGAATATTCCGCCAGAGTTTGGACTTGGGGCTTCTTATTGCAAAAGATGGGATGAGTAAGCAGGCCCAGACGTCAACGGGTCTGGCCAGAGACCCTTCCCGAGCCAGGATGTATTCTGCGAGCCGCATCCACCATCCACAGCTTCCGTCGGGGGCCAAAAACAGTTGCGACCACCCATTTGCATAGCAGTGCCAAGTTCTGATGGATTGGCTCAATAATTCCCAACCCCCCCTCTGAACGGGCCGTACAGACAGAGTCCCACGCGACCTTACAGATAAAGCATTGCTCCGGCTGAGCCATCGGTTTCCAGAGATATCGAGCCACGTCCCGCTTTATACGAGCATATGCGGATTCTCCCAGAAGTGGATCGGCAAGGGGTACCAGAGAACCGAGAACGCGGACGCCGTTAGCACCAAGGCCCGTCCCAACACCGATAATTTGAAGTTGTGAGACCAGCTTGTGATTCGAGCTGCAACTTTATCTGCCAAAAAAGAATCTTGGGTCTTGGAACAGTCCGAGAGGGAGATCTGCACTCCCAAGAAACGTTCTCAGCCTGCTGCATTAGCTGGAACCCTTTTCAATTCCCAATCCACACTCAGAACTCGGGAATCAGGTAAGAAATATAGGGATTTATCCCAATTTATGGAAGTTTCCGATAGGTTACAATATGTATCTATAACTTCTCCAAGTGCCTGTAGAGCGACAGGAGAGTTGTCACAGGCTACCGTCAAGTCATCTGCAATCGCCCCACCCCTCCATTCGAGAGAAGGGGTAAGCTTCAGACCTATGATAGACGGGTTGTTTCTAATATTGTCTAATAAGGTCTCTAATTGCAGAACAAAAAGCAAGGGGGCCAACGGGCAACCTTGCCTGAGAGAACGAGTTAGCTGAAACTCTTCTGACAGTCTACCATTGACTATTACCACAGTCGTAGCTTGTTCGTCACTGGCCTTAACCGAAGTTAAGAAGCCTGGACCGAACCCCATTCCTTTTAGTGTCGTGTAGACAAAACTCCAACCTACTTTGTCATAAGTTTTTTCCATGTCTAATAGCAAAACTGCGACATCCCTTTTTTCCTTGCTAACGACTTCCAACGCTTGAACAGTGGCCAAAATATTTTCAAAAATAGAACGGCCTTTTATGAAAGCCCCTTGCTCCCAGCCGATCAAGGAAGGCAAAAGTTTGGCTAAACGAAGAGCTAGAGTTTTCGCAAGTAGCTTATAGGTCACATTAAGCACTGAAATGGGGCGCCAATTCCAGACGTCTTGCTTGGTTCCTTTTTTATACATTAGGGAAATCATTCCCTTGGTGAATCCGGGGGGCAGGACTCCCGTGTGGAGGGCCTCGTTGTAACTTTCACACAAGAACGGGGCAAAGGCTTCCCAAGTGGCTAGAAAAAATTCAATAGGGAGTCCATCTAGGCCCGGGCACTTTCCCTTGGCCATGACCTTTGCTGCCAACAGTAATTCCTGTTCTTCGATGGGTTTGTCCAAGTCCTCCGCAGTTACCTGCGATATGAAATTGATAGAATGGGACCAAAAGGAGGAGGGCTCGGCTACATTCGTCTGTGGATCATCAATGAGCCGACGGGTTGTTACTATATCCCTAAAGTACTCAAGGACATATGCACACATCTGATCTGTATCCACCGCCAAAGGGGTCGTTGAATCAAAGGGGTGAGCGAGCTCCCTAATTAGAGACTTTGATGTTTTGAGAATCAGTGAACGAAAAGTCAGTTTCGTCATACGATCATAACCTATTATTCCCCTTTGGTTAAGAAATTTCAGCCATTCCGACTGTTTTTGGATCTCTAAAGTTTCCAGTTGAGCGATTGTCTTTCTTCGTATGTTCGACCAGTGATGGTCTACGAAGGGGTCCGTACCAGTTCCCGCCTCAGCCTGTGTTATCGTGGAAAGCAAGGATTTTTCCTGCCAGGATCCTTTTGCTGCTTTCATACGGGAAAATGTTACCAGAGCCTGGCGCACAATCGCAATGCCAGTGTCCGCCCATAGAAGGGGGTCGGAGAAAAGATCCTTTGCTAACAACCATTGGGTCATATGTGTTTGAACCCACTCAATTAACCCTTGATCTTTTAGCAAATTAACATCTGAAGGGGGGCTTGTGGCGATCAATGACGTCTTTGGCCACTATGTCTAGAATCACCGGATAGTGATAAGAAATGTAAGCCTGAAGGCGATCACACTGCATCGCCCGATCCCACGGGTCCCCCCGCAGTAGAAAGAAGTCTAATCTCTTTCTGGGGCAGTGGGAAGAGTTTGATGGAGGGGGTCCAAACTAGGTGAACCCATTTTCCTCCGGATTAAAAGTACGATAGGCATCCACCAGATTTTGAGTTTCGCAGAAAGAAATCAAGGTGGCAGAGTCAATACGCAAGGGAGTAGAGGACAGCGTATCAGTCCCGGATTAAATACTGTGTTCCAATCTCCAGCCATAATTAAATTGGTTGAGTCTGGAATAGCCGTCGGCAAATCTGCGAAAAAATTTATTCTATCTGCATAGCAGACCGGGGCATAAATTAACATAACTGCCCATTCCTCAGAATCTATCTCGAATTTCAGCCAGGCCCAACGACCTTCATTATCGTTATATTGGTCCAACACTGTGATATCCAAGTCTTTGTGTACTAGAACGGCCACTCCGCCCTTTGAGCCCTATGCAGGGGACCAAACTTGAGGCCCAATCCACCAGCGACTGATAGCATCTATCTTTGGTGAATTAAGCTTCGTCTCTTGTAAACAGACAATTTGCACATTTTGTGAGTGAAGCCATCTCTTGAATCTTGTTTTCTTAAATCTCTTGTTTGAGTCTCCAAAGCCGTGGACATTCCAAGTTAGGATTCTGATCCTACTTGGTAGGACCATTTCCTGAGCCTCGGCCACGCGGGTTTTGGATTGCATGCAGAGCCAGAATTGCAATGTGCAATATTACTTTTTCCCCTGTTCCATTAGTGGCAATGTGTCTACCTCGCTTAGGTATTTGCATTACTGAGCATGAGGAGATTTCATGCGTGCCCCTTCTCTTGTTTTGGACTCCCACACCTCATCCGATGAGAGACCGGTAATGGGAATAGCTGGAATCGATAAGGTTTCCTTCTCATCCATATTAGTAAGCATCATTAGCCCATGCGGGGTAAGCGTTGCAACCAGAGGAACCATGTATTCCTTTGGCAGGCCTCTTGCTGTGTCGGACTTGGAAAGCGTTTACATCGGCTTCGCCTTAATCCCCTGTTTCATATCCGTTGATTTGACTGAGGGGGAAATCGAGGGGCCACCCGCCCGCGTTCTCCTATTCGGGTTTTGCGGCCCTGACAGCCCTTTGTTGGGTTTCCTCTTTTTGACCGGGGACGGATTCGCGGAGGGAGGCTTTTACTTCCTTCCACTCAGGGTGGATTTTCCAGCCGTCGGTGAGTGATCTCTGCTATCTGCAGAAATGAAATCTTCTTGATCCGAACCAGGAGAATATTCCTTTATTGGTTATTTGGTTTCCTCCTGTAAGTCATTAATGTCGAAGTCGGAACCGACATCATCTTCCTCCTGAGAGGAGACATATGTCTCGTTATAGAAAGTCAACATGTCCTGGGGCTTATGCAGGAAGGGTGAGGGATCATCCCCCTCCTCGTCGTCGGCGTCATCTGAGTCAAACGCGTCGTGGGTGGGGCCTATGCCTCCTTTGTGGGGAGTCAGACCAGCATGGACTACCAATTCATAGCCCTGAATCTCAAAGTCTGAATCATCATCCGAGAACAAGCGTTTCCGCTTTTCCCTTGGTGGAGGGGGGAGATCTTCTTCCATCTTTTTAAGATCCCCACTCCCCCTCGAACCCTCTGCTGTGTCTTTGTCCTCACGGGAGTCGTCCTCCAGTCTGCGTTTGAATTCTCCTTTGGTCTTGTCCTCTTGACCGTTATTCTCTCTCATGACTGTATCTTCTTTCTTAATCCCATGGACCCCCCCCTTCTCACCCCCCAAATGGGGATCCTTATTCGTGTCATTCCCTTCTCCGTCTCCCTCCTTTTCTTTTTGTTTGTCTCCCTCTTTCTTACCCTTCTCCTTTCCTTCCTCCCTTGACCCCTTTTCCTTCCCCCCGGGGTCCTTGTCCGATGGATCCTTACCACTTTTCCCCGTCTTCCCACCACCCTCCTTCTCCTCCTCATTCTCTTCTTTCTCTCTATCTTTCTCTTTTACTTGCTCCTTCTCCTTTTCCTTCCTCCCCTCCTCTTTCTCTTTCTCTCCCTTACCTTGATTCTTGTCTTTCGGCTTCTCCCTCGGTTTCTGTTTCACGACGTCAGCATAAGAGGCTTTGCGGGGCGCGGAACACTCATCTCCCTCGTGGTGAAAATGACGCTTACATGAAGGACACCAAGGCGTTTCTGCACAGACCACCTCAATGTCCACGTAACCATGAGCCCCCAAATCGACCACAAGGTATTTCTTATACCTCAGGCGTGCTACTGATTACAGGTCGAACCGAATGTTCAACAAATCTGGCGACAATTTATCCTTGAATGCTGAATATTCTTTGATTAGATCACTACCATAGGTATCACGAACTGTTCCAGGGAGCAAAGGAAGGGCTCCAATCGGGACTTGCTGACAGCAAATCCAGAAAAACTTGTGCTTTGCCACCTACCTATATTCCCACAACTCATTTTCTGTCATCCATGGTTTAAACGCGATTTTATACACCTGCCCATCCAAAGAGATTTTGGTCTGGACCACTCTGAGCATCCAAGCGGCCACTTCCTTTGAAGGTGCAATATATGTAATTAAATTTTGGCCTTCATTGTGGAAGAGACCTCTCTTAAGAGGGATGTTTGGAACCCCCCCCGAGGATGCCCACCCATTCTCGTATATTCTAACTAGGCATTTTTTGACATTGATGGGGGTAGAGGAAGGCTCATCTCCAAAAAAGATGGAGATCGCATGCTCCTGGAGCCACCCAGCTTGTACTTGATAAAGCTCCTGGTTCACTGTTACCTTGATGTAGTTCTCCCCCACTTCCACTTTGGACGAAACCAAGCGTGGGGGGAAAACGTCATCGAGGTAGCATTGGGAGATCAAATCGCGAATTCGTTGTTTCTCGACAGAACTGATAGGCGAACCAGACTCAGGGTTCGTCATAACGTCTCACTTTCAATACTAGAAAACTGAAAACCTACACATCCAAAGTTAGGAATATTCTACTTAGACGAAACTTCCATAAATTAAGATAATCCTATATTCATTAACAATAGATATGATCCCAGGAAAAGAGTCGGTATTCGGGGATTATACCTGCTTTCGCTCCCTTGTCGGCTTGAAAGGCGCATTCGGCTCTGGATAGTACCAGAGCAACCGTAGTCCTCCCAGAATCGAAGAGCAACGTCATCAAAAAGAACCGTCGAAAGGTCACTGTGAACATCAAAGCATACCGAAGAAGGTACTGAAAACGGAGAGGATACCCTGTCTTCGCTATATTCCACGCGGAGTAATCACCATAGATTATACTATGGCGTGGGTAACGTTCCCCGGCTCTCCCTCGGCAACCCCGAGAAAAATTCTGGAAAAGTCAGCGGCGAGACTAACCCTACGCCGTTTTGGCCGAACCGGAGACCGTACTCGGAGTCATGTCACAAAAATTAACGCAGAGTAGCGCTAACGCCGCTCTCTCCGCCGCCCCATCCTCTTTCAGAATCTGCAGAGTTGAAAGGGAGGACATCCTTGGCCGAATTGTTCATTTGGGACCGTCCGTTCTCTCCTCTTAATTTTTTTGTCATTTTTTATCATGAGGGACATGCTTGCTGAGTTGTCCTGTATTTTTATTTTTAAAAGTGTTTTTCGGCT
Organism: Chara braunii; assembly: GCA_003427395.1. NCBI lineage: Eukaryota > Viridiplantae > Streptophyta > Charophyceae > Charales > Characeae > Chara > Chara braunii. The sequence goes on from BFEA01000063.1 coordinate 501,249, forward strand.
TTATATCGGGAAATTGGGCGTTCTTAATTTTTTTTGAACACCCCATTTCCCGAAACAAACGCGAAAAAAAATTCTAAAAAACTACAGGACAACTCAGCAACCATGTCCCTCATGATAAAAAATGACCAAAAAAATTCATGCTTTTCTTTTTAATTTTTTTTATAAAATTTAATTAAATTGATTTTTATTTTTCATTTTTTTTAAAACTTAAACGAGGTACGATTCCAAAATAAAAAATATAGGATTGTAGGGTTTTGCAAGCCCTACAACCCTGTATTTTATTTTATTTTTTACATATTTAGAGAGGTATAAAAAAAATATTGAAAAACCAGGCCGCAGAAAGGGTCTCATTGGCTGCGGCCGCGACCGAATTGCCCGCGGCCTAGGCTGCGGGTGTCACGTAGTCGCTTCACAATTCCATCTCCTCCATACGTCGAGCATTGTCCTTCCATGCGCCATCCCTTGGTGCAGTGGAAGTTGGGAGCGTTGTGCGTGTTGTTCATCCGAACATCACCAGTGTCGTCGGTAGAAGGTTCGTGACCGAAGGGAATGAAATAACGCATGTCGTTCAACGTTGTGGCGGTATCTGTGTAACCGCATGAACGCCGTGAATGCGCGTTCACATTCAAACGTGCGCGTTCAAACCCCCCAGCCCCGCGTTCAATCGCGTTCAAACGTGCACGCGAAAAAATTGAACGCAGTCCCGCGGGGCGCGCGCACGCGACGGGGGCTACGGGGTGGTGGTCCGAGTTCGACAGATCCCCAAAGTGCGAAAATCGCCCCCCGGGACCACCCGATAGCCCCCCCGCCCCACGGCCCCCACCCCCAAAACCGCCACCTGCCAAGCCCCGACACCCCTACCCCCACCCAACGGAGGGCCACCCACTCCCGCCACCTCCCCTCCGACCGCGCTTCTGCGCCACCCGGGGATGTTTTTTTTTTTTTTTCCCCGCCCACAATTACAAACCCCCAAACCACACCACCCATTTACACAGACACACACTGACACACACACACATTCACACACGCACATGCACACATTAATTCACACTGTCGCACACACACGGGCACTTTTTTTTCTTTTTTCGCCAACACGTACAACCCCCCAAACTGCGCCACCCATTTACACACACACATAATCACATTCACACACACACACACAAACTGCGACCTTTCGTTTAATTTTTTTTCCAAAACATCTAATTTTTTTTTTTTTTAATAGCGCAAAACAAGGGGTTAGATAAATTAAAAAGAAGGGTTGCAAAAAAAAAAAAAAAAAAAGGGTGGTTTGGGGGGTTCAGGGGCAGGGGTGGGGGCGGGGGGCCAGGGGGGGCTACGGGAGGGTTTGGGTTATGAGGGGCCTAGAGGCACTTCGGGGGAAGTGAGATTTCAGGGCGAACTCAAAGCACACAAAACACTCGTCGTCTGAAAACAGAAACATCGCAAATGACAAGATGTAATGATCGAAGCAAAACGCTAACCAATATAGCATGGATAATAGCAAAAATCTGACACATCGTGTCGAAGCCCCGCCAGTCTGTGGAAAGAAGTACCAACCCAAAAATGCCGACGAATAGTACACTAAAATACACTGGAAAGCTACAATCTTCGAAGTAGCAAACTGCGCAGAAAAGTGCCTACTGGAAAGTACACTATAATACAACATCACGAAACACTACGTCTGTCATGGATAACAAAAAACTGAACTCGAACGAAATGGCCATGTACTCCTACGAAAGTAGACTAGAATACAACATCACGAAACACTACGTCTGCGCAAAAAAATACCCACTGGAAAGTAGACTATAATACAACCTCACGAGACACTACGTCTGTCATGGATAACAAAAAACTGAAGTACACTGAGAAAATCACGAAAACGCAAGTCCGTAATCCGTCAACAATCGTCGTGCGCACGCGGATCTCGCTCGGACCAATGAGAACCTCGTCCGTGGGACCGACCACTGCCACGTCCTTGATCTCCCTGACGCTGGCCGCCGCGTCTGCCAGTGGAAGGCTCGGGAGTGACGAGACGCTCGTCGGGGTCGTCGTCCATAATGAATCTCCTGCCTCTTACCGTCCTGATGCCTGCGGCTGCTAGGTCATCAAGTCGGCGTGACTCGCGTGCCATAGGTAGACCGTCTGTCCCTGAAGTCTCCCCCTCCTGGCGTCGATCTAAGGGCAGGTGTCTCTCCTGCCTCGGTTGTGTAACAACGTCAGGCTCCTGCAAAATAATCGACGCCTCTCTCAAACCGTATGTCAAGGGTGGATTCACTACACGCGCCGCGGCTCCGCCTGCACCCTCACGTCTGCCGTCGCCGTCGCCACCGCTGCCACCGCCGCCACCGCCTCTACCACCAAACCCTGAAGCTACAACATCTCGACGTCTCACGCCCGTGGAAGCCCCTCTCAAACCTGGCTGACGACCGGCACTCGCCGTCGTCACCCGTCTCGTCTCGCTCCATGGTCGATCAGTGCGACCGAACAACATGGTGTCCAGCAACTCCCACGCACGCTGGGTAGTGTCTCTCCATCTACGGGCAACCGACCTCAGAGTGAGACTGCCGCCCTCCCTCGGAGCTGCGGTCAAGGGTGACGAAGGGCCTGCGGCGCCTCCAGATGGCGCTGCGACCGAACCTCCATGAGGTAAGTCCCCTGCGGCCCCGCCAGATGCCGCTGCGACAGAACCTCCAGAAGGTAAGCTAGGGCTGGCTCGCCCCCAAGATAAGTGTTGCACATGAGGCAGCTTCCCCTCCTCCGGGACTGACCTCAAAACGCGCTAGTCGATCTCCGTCAAATCCCTCCTGCCGTGCTCCTCCAACTCGTCAGTGGTCATAAAACCAAAAGGGAGGCTGCCCCGAGGCGTAGCCACATGCCTAATCTCCGGCCTCGTCCGTGACGGCGCAAAAGTAGGGACCGGGGGTATGCACGCGCCCCTGCCTACACGTCTCTCCTCGACCTGGCCACCGCCATGTGCACGACGCCTATATCCCTCCAAAAACGGTGCCTGATGTGGCACCACTGGCCCCACAGCAGTGCGAACCACCAAAGTCTATGGCATCTCCTGTCCGTTCGCGTCATGCCTGTCCGCCTGTGCGGGGTCTCCCCCTCTAGACGTGGGCATCGGATCGGCCGTGGACGACACCCCCGACTCGCCAACACCAACGGCCCCCGCTATTGCCCCGTCCGCCCCGGTGGTCGGCGCTATCCCCTCCGCCTGTGCCGATGGGCGAATATCATCAACGCCCACTGACTGCCCCGTCTGTATGTTCTCCAGACCCGGGGACATCTGCACGGCACCCTCAACTGAACCCGCGGGCAGAGGCACGCCAGAGACCTCCAGCAATGTCTCCTCGGGCCTCAACTGGACGGCAGGAGGCTGCATCGGCTCCGAACGTGGCTCCTCTGTCAGTGCCAACCCGCTCTCGTGCGTCCCCTGCTGAACATCTACTCCCGTACTCGAAACCTCTGTTGAAGCCGCCTCCCGCTGCCTCGTGTCGTGAACCTCTGCCGGAGGATCCGTGTGGGCAGCTGGCGCTACGTCAATGGATGTCGGCGTAATTGTCCCCAACTGCCTCCGTGGGTCCTCGGCCGCAAGACGGGCGAGCTCCTGCGTCCTGGGGTCCCTCTGTGCCATGAGGGCAGCTCGACGACTGTCAAGCCTATCCAGCCTCTCCTAGATGTCTCTCCAGGGGGTTTCCGGTCCTCATCCCCCTCTGCGCCCAACATCACCTCTGCGCGCATAATAGGGGAGAAAGTACTCGGGTCCGCGAAGCTGATCTGTCCTAATAAGTCCTGCATACCCACACTGATGTCCCCACGGGACTCGCTCTCTCCTCGGGCCAGACCGACGCTCTCTCCCGGGGGCATACCCACGTCACCAAAGTCACTGAAACCTCCTCCGCCGCCCATCGGTGTCCCCTCAACAGCCGCAGCAACCTCGACACCGCCTCCACCTCCGGCCAACGCACCACCATCTCCACCAGCCAAACCCTGTCTATCTCCGTCGTCCCTTTGCACCGGTGAAGGACAACCCTCTAATCTGTCCTCCAATCGCTGTCTCGGGCCCCTCACCAATCTCTGCAATCGATCATCCCCGGCTGGCTGTCGATGAAGCTGCTCCGTCGAAGTGGGAAGAGTGGTGGATGATGTCGTGCCAGTACGAATACGCGTAGGACGATGTCGAATCCCCGACTCTGCCCCCCTCGAAGGTACAGACCCAGGATCTCTCTCTCGCTCTGCGGACCACGGGCCAGTGGACGTAGGCCTCTGACTCTCTAGAGGGCTCCCATGACGACCCCCAGACTTCTCTTAATCAACTCAAAAACGAAAAGGTCATCTCCCCCACTCCGTCTACGGACGTCCTCTGAGGCGCTCCACTCGTCACGCTCATCCGCCGCAGGAGTGGCAGTAGCGGGGCCCGCCGGCTCGTCCTCGTCCTCGTGACCCTCGGAATCACTGTCGTCTTGAGGGTACGGGTGCAATGTGGCGGCTCGACTCCCGAAAACATCGCCCACATCACCCGGAGGAGCTCTGGACCCACATGGGTCTCGCTGCCAAGAACGTCTCTGATCCTCGAGCTCCTCCCGCGTCCTGCTCTCGTCCGTCCCCTTCCACGAGGGGCGAATACTGATGCCTTCGTGTGTGGAAGTCGCGCAACTGGGCACATGCGGTCTCGTAGTCGCGGCTCGCCACACTGAACCCTGTCTGCGACAAGATGTAAGTCTCCTCCTTCCTCACCAAGCTCGTGTCGTAGTCGCTGACCACGCCCTCTAAGTACCGCAAGTACCGCCGGCTGGGACAGAGAAGGTGAGCAGCGGCGTGCGCCGGCTCCAGCATGTGAGCGCATCGAGCCTGCACCCTCTTCACAATGTAGTGTGCAAGATCTGCTGGAAGTGCACAAACCTCGTCTGCTGCCTGGCGGGCCAGATCCTGTATCCACTCAACCACCCGCGACATGTGCAGCCCTCTGCAGTCCAACCTGCGCAGCAGGTCGTACACAGGCTCCATGATACGAAACAAGGTGCCCATGGAATCCCACCAACTCCCATGTCGCACCTGCCACCTGAACCACCTAGCCAAATGACGAACAGAATAGTCCCAAGGGACAATACCCCAAGTATCGCCATCCACCGTCCTCTCCAAAGCTGACCTCACTGCCAGCAAACGCTCCACCGTCGCACACACGGATGCGAAACGTGTCTCGCAAGGATAGATGAGGCCCATCTGACCGCTCTCCCCCCGGAAGATATGGAGAGCGGCGCCGTGCTCCTTAATGAAGCGCACCAATGCTCTCCCCCTCACGATGATGTCCTTGGACCACGGCCCCGAACAGCCAATGTCTGACAACATCTTGTTGCAGACATGCACTGCGCATGGGAGCCACGTGATCCGTCGATGCTCTGGCCTCTGCTGGGACCCCTGGAGCATGTTCGCCATGGCGACGTACGCCGAGGCGAAGTCGGTGCAGATGGCGTTCACCTACTTAGGGGGGAAGTCATCGAACACCTTGATCCAGCGTGCCAACACATCAGGCGCCCGATCCCGCTTACCCTCCCTGTTCATCGTCCGGACGAGCATCACCCCACGCGACCCGCTGGCAAGAAAGTTAACAATGGGTCTAGCATCGCGTGACTTCCTTCCGTCTGACATAATGGTGGCCCCCGTGACATAGAAAGGAGCCCTGACCTCCGCGAGATCAGCTCCCACATTGTCCGCCGTATGGACAATGGTCTCTATGTCCGCGATCTCATTCTCTGAAGGCCACAACACCTTCACTGGCCCCGGTGCCGGACGACGTCCAACCACGGCTCGCTACGGAAGACGTTGAACGCCAGGCGCTGACTGTACACAAACTGCAGCCACCTCTTCTTGAACTCCATCTGCCACTTTGAAGAGAATGACTCCGTGATCGTGTTCTGTCTCATCCTCTTCTGTGCTGTCGTCGGTCTGGCCCCCTCCTCTCTCTCCTTCCTCTTCCCCGCAGACGGACCCGCCTCAGCAGTATCCGCACCTGCCCGTGTACGAACCGACACGTGCACCGACGCAAAGTACTGGCCCTGCTGCCCCCCCGGCTCGCTGACAACGCCCTTCCCTCGCTCCCTCCCTGACGACCCCGCCTGTGCACCCTCCTCGACGTCGTCGTCCACGTCGATCTGCTCCTTCGCGTCCCTCATCTCTCCCTCCCCCCCCTTGTCCCGTCGCAGATCCGTCGCAGGCGCCGCACCATGAAGCTCCTCAAATTGCTGGATCCGCTCTAGGAACTTGTCGGACATCTTGTACTCACTATTGTAGTGGATGTCGACAAGTGCCTCGTCGGTCACTTCCGGACATCCCTTGCCCTGGCGGAAATGGCGCGCCGCCACGAACAGGTTGCCCTGGAACTCGTGGCCACAGAAAACGCACTTCAACATGCGATTGCTGCGGAATCTCTCGCCGAGACTCTGTCCCACGCCGATGTACTTCTACACGCAACACTTCTTCTGCGCCTTCCGATTCTCGTCCTCCCCCCCATCCTCAAACACCCGAGACTGACTTCGCGGCATTGTGCCCGCTCGCCGATGGCTTCACCGAAGCGGTCCGCCCTCAGCCTGTCCCACGAAGCCCCAACTCCCGCCGGCGTCCCTCCCCGCACATGGCCCCATCGGACCACCCTCGAGCTGCCCCTCTTGTGTCGACTACGCACCTCCCCCCACGTCCTCATAACCCCCCTCTGCGCCAACAACGAGGCGCGGGCCGCGCACAAACCCCCCCCCCTCCAGCCGCCGTTCAAGAAATTGAACGCGAGTTCGAAGAACACGCACACGCGTTCATACAATTGAATGCGCGTTCAAAAAAATTGAACGCGCGTTCAATTTTTAGTGCCGCTGCGCGCCGTCGTCGTGTTCGTCACCGCTCTGCGTCGTTGGGGCCGCCGTCCGCTGCCGCGCTGAGCCGTCGCTGTCCCCACGCGCCTCCACGTCGTCGAGTTCGCCGTCTCTCTCTCTCTCTCTCTCTCTCTCTCTCTCTCTCTCT
>BFEA01000063.1:519430-531858 GCA_003427395.1 Chara braunii
AAGGTGTTCCCAACTCTCTCCGCTCTCACACACAAGGGAACTCCCAACTCTCCCAACTCTCTCTCTCTCACCCACCCACCCACACATGCACACACACACACACACACACACACACACAGAGTGAGAGAGAGAGAGAGAGAGAGAGAGAGAGAGAGAGAGAGAGAGAGAGAGAGAGAGAGAGAGAGAGAAGCATCCGTCGAGTCGGTGTCTAGCAAAGAAGACAAATTAGCCAAAAATAATGAAAATTTGTGCTGCCAAACCCCTCCTATTCATTCCCCCAACGCTGCCAAGGGTTCGGGGAAGGAGCCCCGTGAACACGGCTGTGATGCCAGACATGCATGATGACACAGTCCCTCAATTCGTTCCCAACTCAATAGCACATGCTGTGTCTTCCCCTGGAGTGGGTGGAGAAGGTCTATGCCGCGTTTGTGGACGTCGACGCCCTCATCGATGTCGGGTTTGCACATCACAACCGTAACTATCACTGTCGTCAGATAGCCGTTCAGGATCCACCTGCACCCTGTGTTCCACCATCAGGTTGTGAAGTATGCAAATGGCCATGAACACTTTCCGAAGGGTTTTCATATTTGCAATCTGTGTCCTGATGAAGTTCCTCCACACAACCTTTAATCTTCCGAAAGTGCTTTCGATGCACAACCGTGCGGAGGTGCGACGATCATCGTACACCTGTTCCGCCGCTTTTCTGTTGTTGCCCCCAACTGACGTCATAATCCACGGCAATTGCGGGTACCCAGCGTCGCCCCTTCTAATCGTACGGCCTTCACGCAGCACCTCCCCGCCCGTGCCGAACACCCCACCACCGCGCTGCGCCTCACGATGCAAAGGAGAGACTGGCAGCACCCGACTATCATGAACACACCCCGGGCAACCCACGAAAACACTCTGAATTCGGCACTCGTGGTCGCAGAGTCGCAGACCACCTGCGCCACGACAGAGAATTGGCCAGTGCGATCATAGAAACACTCCCCCCTCTGACCTGCAGGCTTCTCGATGTACACATGGGTGCAGTCTATGGCCACCACGCACCCCGAGAAACCTTTGCATTCGAAAGCATCCAACGTATCTTGCAGCTTCTGCCCCGGTTGGGAATTGGAGCAGATTCCCATATTCCCTGATCAGCGCATCGGTGACATCGATGTTGTTCCGCAACGCGCTCGCCAAACCAAGCCCCAAGCCATGCGCCAACTGCCTGTAGTAACCTCCCGTCGCCCACCTGATGAGAGCGCATGCAAACTTCTGCACCGCCGGCACTGGCTGTCTCCAGTTCGTCGTCTGGCCCTGGATATGTGGCACCATGGGAGCCAGAATCTCATCGAACAGCGGCCGGGGAAGTCTGCAGAACCGCTGGAAGACCTTCACGTGCCTGCCTCACTCTCTTTGGAGGTCCTTCCACACACCCCCAGTGTGTTCCAATACCCACACATGTCTTCGACCATCCACACGACGGATGAAAACGCTGCCTAGCACGTCCGCCAGTGACATGCTGTGCATCACCGCACCCGTGAGATGCAACAGGGTGGAAGACAACCCCAACAGGCAAGTCGGCATCACAGCCGATGCCTGCAGGACAGCCATCGCCGCCGCATTACTTCTGTTCATTCACTTCAGAAGGACGAAAACCATCAGGAACATGGTATCGTCCCAATTATCCATCGGCTCTGAAGTCGCACCACGCTCCATGCAACGAGGCTTGCACACGCCATGCGCGTGGACATACGAACACGTCGGCTCAGCTGCGGTGATGGCGACGGGACGAAAGAGCAATGGACGAGGCAGATGACAGTGGTTATGATGGCGAGAGCTTTCACTCAAGCAGAATGTTGCAGCGGCTCGCATACATATCGAGCACCTCCAGAATGGGGAGGCCTGCGGCAACGTTCTCATTGACGGTACCGTCTGTGGAACGGTCCAGCGCAACAGGGATGGCAGGTCCCCTTCGGGCCTCTCACCAACGGGAGGTCGCACTGCCTCTGGCACATGCCGCCCAGCGTCACCCAGATGAGGCGGCACGGTCATTCATTGGGTCCACCCACGCCTTCCGGACATCCGGCCACTTTCCTTTTCGGGATGCTGAACGGGCACCTTTCCTATTACGGAATATCACTTCCGCACTTCGCCTCAAAACGCAGTCCGCTATGGGGTCCCGGCAAAACAGTTTCCAGCCTTTCCAAAATCGTTCGGCCGTTTTTTATGGCCAGACGTCTTTTCCATCGTTTTTCCTGTGGGGTCCAACTTTTTAGTCCATCCCGACCTTACACCCACTCACCAAATTTCGAAGCGAAGTCTATGGCGCAGCCGAGGACTAGGAGTAGCAGGCTGGAGATTCAAGAACTTTCGACATACAGTAGGTGTAGAGAAGCATTCTCTGACAACGTACTTGCAAATTTTCTTCACGTCTCCGACTTCGACAGCCTGTGTGGAGAAGAGAAACTGTCGAAAATCGCATTTTAGACAGTGGTGAGGCCAGCCCCTAAAGCAAAAAAGTACGAGTGCATGTCCCCGCAGGAAGTGGCCAGATGAATCTTCTACCACGAACAGTGACAGATGCATCTTGCCACTTTCTGCGGAAGATGCACTTGTACTGTTTTCGTTTCCAGAGTGGCGTGTCGAGGCTCATGGTTTGTCACTCGTGTCACACTGCCCTGCAATGCTAAACGAGCGGCCGCGGGCCTCAGGGCCTAGTTCCACTACTCGTCATCCGCCAATATTTTGAACGCACATGGAGAGAGATCCTTTCCAGATGCATTCGAAATTTTGTCTGATGGAGAGCAGTGCAACTAGGCCCTCAGGGCCTCGCCACACCAATGTCGAAGACTGAATTTTCGACATTTTCTCCTCGCCACACAGCATGTCGAAATCCGAGATGCAAAAAAAAATCAGGAGCTCAGGGAAAGGGTTTCTACACCACCTCTCGAGACGGGCTCGTTGCCCAGCCTGCAACTTGGACATTTTCAACAGTCTTCCGATGGGATGTCGAATTCTTGTGCGAATGTCGAAAACGAGAATGCACCAACGCTTGTTCTATCTTCACCCCAGTTTGTCTGTTTTGTGCACAAGACTTGTGAGTTCTTCACTTCTACATGCTGTGTGGCGAAGAGGGGTTTCGTAACTTTTGTGTCTAAAGAGGGAATGTCTAAAATCTCCTGACATATGTCAAATTTCGTGATGTTTCGACATTGGTGCGGCGAGGCCCTCAATGTCTCCTTTTGTGATCAATAATTGATAATGGGCCTCACCACACCACTCCCTACTTGGGAAAATTTTTGGGAGTGCTCCCGGAAGTGAAAACCCGCTCGGGAGTGCCTTGGGCCACGACATTGGTGCGGTGAGGCCCTCAATGTCTCCTTTTGTGATCAATAATTGATAATGGGCCTCGCCGCACCACTCCCGACTTGGGAAAATTTTCGGGTGCGCTCAGGAGTGCCTTTGGCCACACTACAGTCTCGACCGGGCCTCGCTCGAAGTCTGAAAAAAATGTCATTTGCCACGTATGGACACGATCAGTGTGAAGCATTGGGGCATAAGCCGTTTGTCCCTTCTGACTCCACTTCAAATCTGGGATGAAACTCGGAGGAGCCAAGGAGGTCTCTCCAAAAAGAAGCCTTGTAAGTTGTTCAAAATATAGACCTGTGCTGCAATCCAGATGATGGAACTTGATGAGTAAAAGTTATAAGACCAACTATTTTCGAATTACCTGAGGCCGGTCAACTATTTAATGATGATATCTCAAGAGCGTAGCTCAGTGGGTACACCATTGAACTGTTGAAATATAGACCCGTGTTCAAACCTAGATGACTGAACTTGACGGGTAAACCCGAATATTTCTTATTTGCCTCAGGCCGGTCAGCTCAATGATGATATCTCAAGACCGTCCCCTCTTTAAAAAAAAAAAAAAAAAAAAAAAAAAAAAAAAAAAAAAAAAAAAAAACCAGAAGGAAAAAGAAAAAGAAAAAAAAGCTTTGCAGGCTCGGGAGTGCTGTCGGGAGCCACATTCTGACAGAGTTCAATCTGACAGGTTGAACTCGGGAGCTGGTGGGGCGATGCTGCAATACCCAAAATGGCAAGTCGGGAGTAGTGTGGCGAGTCGGGAGTAGTGTGGCGAGGCCCAATCTCTCAAAGAGAAAAACAAAAAAAGGGCGCTAACTGCAGAGTATGACCTTTTGTTTTTTTTATTTGTTTTTTTTTTTGTAAAATGGGGCGGGGCGGACTATATAAGTAAAAAAAGACGGAAAAAAAAGAGGGTGCTGAGACACGGCCTCGCTCCACTACTTGACATTCTACACACTGATTGACATTCCACATGTATCTGGATGTTAAGTGGACCAAATACATTTGTTTGGATCCAACATTTTGGACGTCTTGAGACCACCAGCCGTGGAGTGAGGCCCACTGACTTGCTAATTTTTTTTATCATTTGATAATGATATTTTGGCCTGTGATAGAAAGAGGGGGCATCTGTTTTTTTTATTATCATTTGATTGATAATTTGGCATGTAATAAAAAGGAAAGAAGGGGCAAAAAAGAACCCAGAAAGGGGGTAATTGCAGAAAAGAACAGGCCATCGACTCACGCGAACACGCCCCAAGGCCCAAGGCTCCCTCTCTGTTGCGGCGAACCGGGGCGAGGTCGCACTAGACTAGAATAGCGGCTTGGACTTGGGCCGCACATCTGCCCATTGATCGCCTTTTCCTGCATCTCGCGTTAAACGTGTCCATATTCAGGGTCCTATCCAATACTCTGTGCTAGTGGGCCATCGCCCCCTGTGACACGGTGTTGCTTGTTCTGCCGCGTTGAAGAGAGACGCACTCGCCTGCCCCACGTCATGCTGCTGTTCTGACCTCTTCACACACCATCTCACACACTACTTCACTGTCAGTAACGAAAGTGTTGGCCAACGAAGGTCCGCGGCAATCGTTGAACCTGTAATGAACGAGTCAGCACGAGGATAGAGACACCGTCGAGGAGAGAGACACCGGCTGCCATATTCAAGCCATCAAGGGACCACCGGCTACTGCGGCGGCTGACTCCGAGAACATTGATCACAGATTCACAGCTATCTTCGTCTGGTCGACTGGAGAAGACCGAAGGGCGCGGCCGAGCCACAGCGACGTTCTCTCCCTGTCTCTATCTCTCTCACACAACACACAACACACGAACAAGCGAGCGAGGGAGCCACAGGGGGAGAGACAGACAGACAGACACACACACACACACACACACACAGAGAGAGAGAGAGAGAGAGAGAGAGAGAGAGAGAGAGAGAGAGAGAGAGAGAGAGAGAGAGAGAGAGAGAGAGAGGATAAGTATCATGGCGGACGGTCAACCTGAAGGCGATGTCTTTGCTAAGGATCCACCTAAGAATGCGGATCCAGGGTTTCCACAGCAAGCCGAGGTTGGGGGCAATGTGCCAGTCTCAGGAAAAGCGGCAGAAGGTGGGGTGCCAAGCACTTTGCCTTCACACGGAGGCTTTCCTCCGATGGGAAGCGGTGCTTTCCCGCTACAGGCTCCGCCTCCCGCAGGCTTTCCCCCGATGATTGGCCTTCCCTACCCTCCACAACCTGCTATGGCGTGCAATCCGTACGCCCTACACCCTGCTCCGCCGATGGTGGCTCCGCCATCTAACATTACTAACACTCACACGGATTCGTCTGTCCGACAGTCCGCCAACGTTCAGATTCAATTTAACCAGCCGGTCGCTACCCAGGCTAAGGTGTACGAAGCTAGGATGTGGAATGGAGGCGTGTGCGACTGCTGTCTTCCTGGGGGCGACGGCAAGGACGGCTGCTGCCTCTGTATGCAGACCTTACTATGCCCTTGTGTGACATTCGGAGAGAACGTGCAGCGAGCCGGCGCAGGCAGTTGTGCACTCCACGGGCTCCTCTACTTCATCTTCACCACGGGGCTCTTCCTCGCACTTCTCTTTGTCGCTTATTTTTTGGAGTATCGGAATCCAGAGACCATTCGGTTCAGGCCCTTCAGGGTGTGTGTGGACGTTGGTGGACTTGTGGTTCTGCTGTTCGCCATGGGGCTGTACGGCGGTTGCTGTAGAGCTCAGATTAGAAACAAGTACAGCCTTCCAGGCGGAGCTTGTGAGGATTGTTGTCAGCACGCGTGCTGCTGCTCCTGCTCGCATTGTCAGGAGTACCGAACCTTGACCAAGTTTGCCCGCGAAAAAGGGACAGGACACCGCGGCAATCAAGCCCTTCCCATGGTCGTTCCTCCTGTGACTCAAGTTATTCACTGACAAACAGACAGTCTTCACCTTCTGACGTGTCAGGAGGACACGATGTGCTTGTAGACATATTGATAGCACGCTCTCTCTCTCTCTCTCTCTCTCTCTCTCTCTCTCTCTCTCTCTCTCTCTCTCTCTCTCTCCAGTTGCATACACACACACGGGCTGTGCGACAGTGCAGAGTGGGACGGGATTGGTTCTGTTCTGTTGTCAGGAGTCAGGCTTGCTGCTATTCTTGTAGGGGTTTGGACGGGATTGGTTCTGTGTTAGGATTGAAGGGTTAATGTGAATGAAGCCGGAGAGATACTTGTGTTCTTGTGGGTAGCGCTAACTCTGGTCAACGTGGTGAGTCCCTATCCAGAGCGAAATGCATCCTGGACAGACTGTCGCGGGTCTGACCTTTTGACGAGTCTGTGAAAGTCCGATGAGACAGTCTGCCACAGTCATGCTTTCTTTGTGGAGCTGTGTGTAGCGAACATGACAACACACGCGCACTCGGAAAGGACTGCTTCAGTGTGCCTCAATCTCTCTGCTCTTTCCTTCATTCATTTTCTTCAGTGCGCTGTGTTAGTCGATCCGTTCGTGACTGACTTCGTGCACATGTGTGTGTGTGTGTGTGTGTGTGTGTGTGTGTGTGTGTGTGTGTACGTGCGTGCGTGTGTCTGGGGGGGGGGGCGGGGGGGGGGGGGGCTGCGTGATGTCGCCTCATATCTCGTATTGCCTTTGCAGCATAGGGTCTCTGTCGGTATGCAGAAGTGTGCGCCTATATATATATATATATACATATATATCGTCACAAACAGATATATATATATATATATATATATATATATATATATATATATATATATATTCAGCCTCCTGATGAGTCGGTGAAACTCCGACGAAACAGTTTGTCACAGCCCCTCGCTTGTTGTCCTCTTCTCCCTCTCTGCCTACGGTTTACCGGGCAGTTCTGTTTGACGATATATATCGTCACAAATATCTGTTTGACGATATATATGTATATATGTGTATATATATATACAGAGAGAGAGAGAGAGAGAGAGAGAGAGGGGTATAGATTCTATTCGGGCACCAACGCACCCGCAGGTCGAGGCGGTTCCCGCACCAAGAACTACCAACTCTGCAGGGTTGGAAACGTTCATCGCTCGAATTTTCTTTTTATTTTTTTTCTTATCTTCCGAACCTGCCGCTTCGCTAAAAGTTTTTCAGATTCGACCTCCAGGACGTGCTCCGTATGAATCTTATCGCTTATCCGGTCAGGCTCTCGATTCGGGATTTCTGCGTCTTTGCCGACTCGCCGTTCTGCTTTTTACCTTCTGTCTGCTTCCTCTTCTTTCTCTCTTCTTCTTCTTCTTCGTCTTCTTCTTCTTCTTCTTCTCCTTCTTCCTCCTTTTAGTATTATTACTATTATTATTATGATTATTATTGTTATTTGTTATTATTTGTTACTATTTTATTATCATTGTTATTTTTATTATTATCTTTTTTTTTTCCCTCTTCTTTCTCTGTCCTATGCTGCGTGAGATCGCGCTTTGAAACTAGACTACTTATTGACCGAGTCAGACTGTCATAGCGACCTCGACGAATGCCGCTCAGTTGGAATGTTCATTAACCATCGAGTGCTCTTGGCTCACCGGAGGGTCAGTGAATGAGACCACCTTTGTCTTTGCGGCCCGGTCCTGATTTCCGCTGATGCGCTTCGCGTCTAGTAGTTCACTAGATTAATGCTTGGGCTTCTACTTCTCGAACGGTGCAATTCTTCTTCAGAATCTCCTCGACTTTGCCGATGCCATCGCCTTATGCGGCTGATCGAGTCTCAGAGCATTCCTGTACGTATCTGACCGCTTTTACAGCAACGGCTAGATCAGCCTGGATGCACCTGGCCGCAATTAAGTCCACAGAGGACTTAAAAAAGTCCCAGTAATAGTATGTACTGAGTTTCTCTCTGCCGTCTGCATTTTGGTCAGGAGCGAGATGGCGCCATCATGCCGGTGCTTGTTTTCTGAAGGCGTACGCGCACTAGCTCTATCTGAAAAGCAGCTCGATCTAAAATGCATCTGACCCCTGTTAGGGCAAGGCCTGGATGCACCTGGCCGCAATTACGTTCAGAGACAAGTTAAGAGCGTCCCAGTCTGACACTCCGAGTACGTCCTGAGTTTGCCGTGTGCATTTTGGTCAATTGACATGGCGGTGCTTGTTATCGGAGGCCAATGATACTCACACTGTCTCGCACTGGCTCTATCTTTGAGTGTATCTGACCACTTTTAGGGCAACGTGTGGATGCATCTGGCCACTTTTAGGCCAAAGTGTGGAGGCATCTGACCACTTTTAGGGCAACGTGTGGATGCATCTGACCACTTTTAGGGCAGTGTGGATGCATCTGACCGCAATTACGTCCACAGAGAGGCTGAAAAGTCCCGGACAGTGAGTATGCCCGGAGTTTCTCTTTTGAAATGTGCAGTTTGGTCAAGCGAGATATGACCGTGCTTGCTACACGAGTCTAGTTTCGATTTTTTTTTAAATTTAAATAAACGAGTCTAGTTTCTCCAGTGGGGGCTGCTGATATAATCCGCTCATTTCAATTTGGTGTCAGTTTGAGGGTGATTTCCTGGGCCTGTGAAGAGTGCCATCTCTACGACTAAGGTTTATATCAGGACACTGGCATGTATGCTGCAGTCCGCTGCTGACTACCCAGCAGTGCGTTTGACTTCTTTCCAGTGCCAACTTCCAAGCTGAGCCGCCCGGCGCTCATGCGTTGGGCAGAGAGTGGGATGGCAAGGAGGGGGGAAGGAACTTATGGTATGGTAATCTATGCGCGTAACTTATGCTGATATCAGTGATATGGCGATCATTCTAACGAGATTAACTTATGCTCATGGTGATATATTATATGGGGATATGGTTATTATTGTTGCAATGCGGTGGTACCTGCCAGCATCATTCGGCTCCCAACGCCTCCCGTGAATCTGCTTTTACTTCTTCGGCCTTAACCATGGTTGGCCAGACTGAGTCAACGAAGGGTGCTATGATGCTATGAGCTACGGAAGTCGGTGACCTGTATGACGGATCATTAACAATTTTAAGAGTATAGTCACTGTACTTTCTTTTACTCTTTTTTTTTTTCCCCCTTTCACTAAGTTATTTACTACTGCAGTCAGTTAGGTGTATTGGGTGAGCTCACTGAGCTGTAGTCTTGCCTGTGTGACTGTCGTCTGACTTGGGTGACACCGTGACAGGCACCGTGACTGGTGAGGATGAGCGACGAGGGTTACCCTCATGAGCAAGGTCTCAATTGTGAGGTGTGAGCTGCCTTCAACCTTGAGAGAAGTGCCGATTCTGGAGGTTCTGGTGTGAGGTAGGCGATGTGTGGAAGGGGCCTTGCCGCCTTGCTGATGACGGGCCAGAGGTGGACTTGATGACGATCTCAGTGATGTGGAAATAGCACACACTCCAATGTGCAGCTTACACTCTGCTCTGCTGCTGCAGGCCTGTAGAAGGGGTCCTGGGTTCTGCTGGTGGCCACCTAGTCCTGATGCGACATGAAATAATTCTTCGCCGGTGGGCGTGTTATACTATGATTGCGAGATAAGACTTGGTACTTTAAGTAACCTCTGGTCGTTCGCCTGCCGCAACCTGAAATAATTTTGAGACGTGCAAACGTGTCAGTAATAACATTGTTGAATTTGTTGGGTTAACTCCCAGCTCAACTGCGCATGCGGCATGCTGAGCCCTCCAACTAAGTATCCTGCACATTATTTACTCGAGTTGGCCCCCAGTTAAGGGGATCGGGGGTCGGAGAGGGTCGGGGGTCGGAGGGTCGGGGGTCGGAGAGAGAGAAGCAAGAGATTGGTGAGTGTTGCCTGTACAGTTGACTGCAATAAAAAGGCTATTGAAAACTTATTTGTTAAAATGTCCCCACAATAATTTTGGGAGAACATCTATTTGTTCTTGGGCCAGAAGCGGAGGAAGGATGATGACCTCGGTTGAATCGGGTTGATGTCCTTTCCTTTAGGTACTTACTAGAAGTTTCAGTTAGAAAAGTCAACTTTATTGCGATATCCCCCCAGAACCCAAGCAATCCATGGATAAAAAAAGAACAAACAGAAAAAGAAAGAAATCAATGGATCCAAGAGAGGTTTTCCAACTTTTCCGCATGGCATTTGGCATCCGTCCTTTCTTATTCAGCTAGAATTTATGAATATGATTTCTTTGTTTCAAAGCAGTCCTTGCCTTTTCTGAAGGGTCCTGTATTTCAGCATAATTGTTTGCCACATAATATTATAATAAAGATCGATCCAAACTGATGGTTTTTTTCTTTTCTTGTTTTGTAGAACAAGGACAATTTCTACAATGTCCACATTGCAGTTTGTTTCTGGTATGAAAGTATGGGCTCACCCCGTCCGTATGTAAGGGTTTGACCATGTCCGTGAAACTGTGGTGGTCCCAACATAAAGCTAAGGGCTTGACCAAGGGAGTCAAATGTGTGTCCCTGAAACTGTGGTCGTGCCAACACTGCCAAGATAAGGCTAAGGGTTTGAACCTGTCTCTTATACACATCTAGATGTGTATAAGAGACAGGCTGTGGTGGTCCCAACATAAAGCTAAGGGCTTGACCAATGTGTGTCCCTGAAACTGTGGTGGTGCCAAGATAAGGCTAAGGGTTTGACCAAAGGAGTCAACTGTTGTGGTGGTCCCAACATAAAGCTAAGGGCTTGACCAAGGGAGTCAAATGTGTGTCACTGAAACTTTGGTGGTGCCAACACTGCCAAGCTATGTACCACCCGCAGTCGTGACTGCGGGCTGTGTGTCCATTCAACTATCAACGGGATTTTTTCAACTCCGTTGTACTCGTTGAACGGGCACAAGACCCGAGTTGAATCCCTGTTGAATGATACAACAGGCGGTTTCCGTTGAACTCGGATCAACGGACCGCGCGCAACGGCCGCCGGGCACGCAGCGCCGGTGACGTGAACTAGAAAACAGGGGGTTGTCTCCAACCCCGTCCGTTGTATCCCTGTTGAACCCGTTGAACGGGAGTTGAATCCCCGTTGAACCGATTCAACTTTGTTGAATCGCCATCGAACGGCTTCGTCGTTTGACGGGTAAGCGAACGACGGGGGCTGCGCCCGCGGCTGCGGCCGCAATCGCTGTGCGCTGGAGGTCCCCCTTGCTGTGATTTCCATGTCTGTGTGTGTGTGTGCTTGCCTGCTGCTTTGCATGGCTGTCTGTGTGCTTGTCAGTTGAGTGTGTGTGACCCGCAAGGGTACTTGTTGTTTGCAAGGCCCCGCAGGGCCAGTACTTACCTGTGGCTGTGACTGTCAAGGTTGAAGGGGGGGTAGACAGTCAAGTAGCGGGGGTAGGCCCGCGACACTTAGAGCAGGGGGGAAACACTCGAGTAGCAGGTAGGACGGTACCACTCGAGTAGTGGTATGAGTGTCGTACTGAAGGCCTAGCAGAAGAAGACAAAAAGTTGGCATTTTTAGAGGCCCAGTAGCGGTAGGCTGTAGGTTAGAGGTAGGCCAGTACCAGTCCAAGTAGCCCGGGTCTAGGGCCTGTCCGGAGGATAGTAGAGCCTGCAATGATGTTTCTCTCCGAAAGGGAGGAGGTACCGGTTGCTGGGAGGCCGCTCGGCCTAGGAAGTCACCGCCCAGGAGGCCAGTAGGCCAGACCGCTGGAGCTCAGCCTGGCTATGGCGAGCAGTCCAGCTTGAGGAGGAGGAAGAAGGGGCATGGTAGGAGAGTGTTGAGGCACTTACCTGGCTATGGTGGACACCGTCTTCATCACCTTGTTGGGCACTGCATCCGGAAGGCCCCAGTTGGGGTAGCGCTGCAGCAAGGAAGCTCAAGGCAGAGTCAGGCATGGCGGACCAGTCAGCAGCGGCATAGCTGCTCTTGGGTTGTCCTTTGGACATTGACAGCACCATAGCTGCTTTGGGTTGTGTTTTGTACAGGAGGGCAGGGCCCTCATCAGTCCGCCATAGCCTGTGCATGAGAGGGAAGGCTGAAATAGGGAAGCCATAGCTATGGTGGGCTTGTTGTTGTTGTTGTTGTTGTTGTTGTTGTTGTTGTTGTGGAGTTGAGTCAGCAGTAAGAGGGAACTTCGGATATCGATTCTGGACCTTTCTGGTTCATCCATTCATTGTTATTATTATTATTGAGAGAAGAATAAG
>BFEA01000063.1:542942-553232 GCA_003427395.1 Chara braunii
TTTATTTTTTTTGGGACTTTTTTTGCCGACAAAAAACAAATCCGCGGGCCGAGCAGAAACGAGTTGTAACGGGGTATAACGCGGAGTTGAAACGGGGGTTCAACGGGAGTTGAACCGTTCAACGGGGAACCCCCGTTGAATCCAATTTCGGACACACAGACAGCGGGCCCGCTGACCGCATGTGGTCACTATCATGGCCGCGGGGGCCAACTGAGGCCGAAAAAAACCTCCATTCCCATGTTTTTATTTTTATTTTTGATGTTTTTCGTGACTTTAAAAAAAAAAAAAAACTAAAAAAAGAAGTATTAAAATCCAAAGAAACATAATAAAAAAGGGATTTTTTGTTTTTCATTTTTTTTGCAAGGAATATGAGTGTGAGCGATATACATAAAACCAAGTTGCGAAATCACACAGCTGAACCACTAGTCGCAGAGAGTACAAATGCACCGAAAAAACCATCCATATAGAGCAATATAATGAAGTAATGAGGCAATGTCCAAGCCTGTAGGCCACACCAACACAGTATCCAAAGTCGCTCTCTCCTGTCTGGCGCTCAGCGCCAGCCTACTCTACCTGACTACCCTACCTACAGCCAGTTCACGCAACCGGATCACTTCGACTCTCGAAGACCAATGTACATGACTGCCAACACCATCGCCGACCTCTCGTCATGTACCAGGTATGTAACTCATCACCCTCAATCAGAGCCTGATTACCCCACACAGCTTCTCACTCCCTTAAGACCACCCGATCATCCGCTGTACCCCCTGGCGCCCAGCAGCCCGGCTATAGCAGCCTGCGCCCCGCTGCCCAGCAGCGCCCCTCTCACCACCTCGCGCTCCGTCAGCGCCCCTCGCATTAGCGCAGCGTCAAGCAGAAGTGCAGCAGCACTTCCGCATTGCCAGCGCTGGCCAGTGTACCTCGCCTGGGCTGCCCTACTTCCTTTATGGAAGTGGCTGCGTGCTGGATGCTGCGTCTGGCCTGGCTGGAAGCTTCCTGTAGCTTCCGGTTGGGCCCCTGACCCTGCGCCCAGGCCCAAGACTTACAGTTGAGGGCCTGGGCCCTTTTCAGTTGGGCATGGCCTTGCTGTTTGCTGTATCAGCGCAGGGGCGTCAGATATAGATGCGTCGGCAGTCTGCTTTTCCCAAGGCCGTCGGCCTGCTTCTCAATGTATCGGCCCTGCTTTGTGTGTATATGCCCAAGCACAACGTTCGTATCGTGGGCCAACTGTACGACACAGCCTAGGCTCGGACCCCACTGGCCGGCGGCTGGAAAAGTTTTGGCATGGAAGGGCAATTGCAGACCCCGCCGCCAGATGCACCGCCGGCGGTATGCCAATGTCTTTTACAGACCCCAGTGCCATTCTGGAAACACTGCTGGCCGTGTTTCTACACGACTGGCGGCTGGAAAATATCCCGCCAGAAACCGGCCGTCGTCTTCCAAAACGTCGTCCAGACGGGTAGGGGGTCGAAAGTGCCGAAAAGTATTCATCACTGCCGGCCGCGTCTAATTCAGAAAACGGGCATCTCGGACGTCGGGGCGGACCAGGCCGAAACACAGCGGTCGAACGGCGTGTCGCACTTTTCGTCGAAACGGGCCGTATGCGGTCCCTTGAGATGGTCCCCCGCTGTGGTCCCGCTGCATTTCGAAACGCGGGAGCGACAAATTTGAATTCAAACAGTGTGTGAACGGAATTTTCCACCGTGCCAAGAAGTACTTGTGGCGGAGAGAAGGAATACAGGCCATTGCACTCTCTGTCGATCACGCGGCCGCAGTTTTTGTCACAACCTTGCTGGTCTGAAGTCATCTTCTTCGTTCGAGCACTGGGTGGAAGGTCGATCTGCCATGCGAGTACTCACAGGACTTGCACGTTTCGGATGTGTGGCTTCCGTCCAAGGTGCTTCCATGTCCCACGGTCGTCCTTTGTGGAGTCGTCGTTGGACACATTCGGATGCCTCATCAGCGGTCCGGACGCTACTGCAGTTTCCTGTGTTCAGCTCGGGACATGCAGCTGCGCGAGCCTCTTTCCGTGGCAGTGGTTGTGGTGACGGGTTGTTCCAACGTCGTTGTCGTCGTTCACTTCAACGGCTGCCCCACTGAGAACCCCGTCCGCATCTTTCGTCGTCCATTCCCCGCGATCTCCAGCCTGCAGCGCAGGTCCTCCGTTGTGTAATCGACAAGCGAATGTTGGCAGAAGTGCAAGAGAGCGTGTGCTCGTCAACAGTGGACACGTGGCGATCAGAGACAGCACGGCGCCATCTACACATGGGTCTGGTGGGGGGTGTCGCTGCAGTTCTGTGAGGGAATGTCCTGTGGTTGTCGTCGTGGCGAACGGGCGTTGTGGCGGGCACGTGGACAGTGTGTCGTTGTTCGTTGTGGGCAAGCGTAGCAGTCATTGTCGTCCTCGTCTTCGTGGTAGGGGTCTTACTTTTATCGTTATCACGTTCGTTGGCATTGGCCTTCTTTGCAGGCGTCTGTAGTCATCCTCCGTACGGGTGGGGCCAAAGGTGCCACCTTTCATTGTTGATTATGCGGTGTGCTCCGATGGCAGTTCGGTAATGGAGTCCACACGTTGGACGGGTGACGTCGAAGTTCGTTCCGATGGCAGTACTGACATGAACGACGGCCGAGTGCATGCACGGCCCCATTCCCGCGGGCAGGGGGTCCCGAGCATGCATTCCTTCGCCGTCGTGCGTCAATCAACGCCAGCCGTGCAACGTCCGTACTTCCCCTCACGTACGCCTTCCCCGCCGTTGCCCTTTGATAGAGGGTGTGATAGACAGTCTTTTGAGAGGTTGCATGCAGGCCTTCTGCGTGGTTGTCCGCCAGCAGTGAACATGCGGGGCGACGGCGGTTTCGTCGTTGATGATCACTCTTTGTCCGTCCAACAGCAGTGCGATTCGTATGCAGCGAGGGCATGCGCAGAAGGGACGAGCATGGGTGCAGGTTTTGGCATGTCGGCGTCGGGCGCACAAAACATGGACATGGGTGGCACACCTTGGTCTCCCGATGCACCCAGAGTACGGTATAGTCGTTCGGCATGCGGTGTTCTCCATCTCCTCAGCTGGGCGTTCACATGGACGGCCCGTGGAATCATATGAACATGCGGCCGGTGTCTCCCGAGACTCGCATGGATTCACCGTACGACGAAGGCGCCGCCGTTTCCGGAGGAACTCGTGAAGACGGTCATGCAGAGCACGAAAGTGATATTCCAATGATGGCAAGGTCGATGGCCGACCAGGGTGATGCGCAGGGTTGAGGTGCGGAAGGTGGGGAGGGGAGCAGGCGGCCGGCGAATGCTC
Organism: Chara braunii; assembly: GCA_003427395.1. Taxonomy (NCBI): domain Eukaryota; kingdom Viridiplantae; phylum Streptophyta; class Charophyceae; order Charales; family Characeae; genus Chara; species Chara braunii. The sequence continues at coordinate 546,245 of BFEA01000063.1, forward strand.
GACCGCCGGCTCAAAAGAAGCAAAGCGTGCCATGGACGTTGGACGAGCGAGTGAAGCTTGCATTCGTTATGGGCGAGGACGATGCCCTTATGGCGGATGCTAACGGCCAACACCGGTTCAAGCAAAGCAAAGAGCGGGTATGCATGGGTGACCGATAGGATGAAGGACGCAGGCTTCAAACACAGGACTGCCGAAGACTGCCGCAAGAAATGGTCCAACATGCTGCAGACGACGAAGAACATCGTCGAAAAGTGTCACGCGTCTGGACAGCCGTCGTATTGGGATCTATCTGTGGAGGAACGAAAGGAGAAGAATCTCCCGCTTTCTTTTGAAAAACCGTTGTGGGACGCTATGCAGTGGAAACTAAACCAGTCGTCGATGAGGTGTGGCAACACGCTGGCTTCGGAGAACCTATCGGGGGATGGAACAGATCCACCACCGGCGGGAGGATCGGATGAAAGATGCGCGGAGTAGGACAATTCTGCGAAAGTGAGGCGGACGGCCACCGGGAAGGCGAGAGGGGAAGATGGCAGTAGTGGTGGCACGAGTATGGGGAAGGCCATGGAAGATTCTACACACTCGTACTGTGGTAGCCTGGACAAAGTGGCCACCTCCCTTGCCAAAGCCACCGCAGACGAGGGCACCACAATCGTCGCTCGGATAGGGGATGTGGCCGACGCGATGCGGGGTGGGAACAGTGTTCTCGAGTTGCTAGTTGGGGTTCTAGTCCGCAGGGGAGCAAATGGAGGTCACTCCACTGAAGCAGGTCGGGATACAGACCCTTCATCTCAATGAGAAACATATATATAAAAATATGTGTATATATATATATATATAGATTTGTCCTCCGGCGGAAATCGAACAGGCCGTGCACATGTCCCCGCCGATCGCAGTCGACCGTCGAGAGTCTCATGCATGTATATATGTACATATATACATGTATACATGTATATATGTACATATATACATGCATGGGGCTCTCGATGGTCGACGGCCATCGGCGGGGACATGTGCACGACCGTTCGATTTCTGTCGGAGGACAGAATCGTCAATCGGGATACGAATTAATGGAACAAAAAAAAAAACACGGCGGGGTTGGGGTTGTTCGTTGTGAGCACGGCCGCAAACGTCGATTGTGACAGGGCACCACCCCGGCGGGCCATCCCGAGGCACGTGTATAAAGAACGGGTTCTTGTCGGCAGTGATCACACTTTCCAGAGGCGAGGGAGTAGCATGCCGACACGGATTGTCTCCGCTGGTGATGTTGGTTGTATAGCGGCGTGTGGAGGGTGTGGGGGTGCGAGGTCCACCGCATCGTGACTGTAGAATCGGCCGGCTCCATTTCACATTAGTGAGAAGGGGAGGGATCTGGCGAGAGGCAAAGACAGAGTGGAGGGAGGGGCACTTAGAGGGATGGATGTGCGTGTCTTCTGCTGTGGTCTGATCGACGGCAGGGGGGTTATGGTCTACGAGATGATCGACCAGCGGGACATGTACCACACGAGGGACTTTGAGTTCGCAAATGGCGTGACACGTCGCTCCGTCCGTTTCTATGAAGTCGATGTCGATGGGGTCCCCGCTATGAAGATGGACGTCGGGTTGGGATTCTTCGGAAACGAACTGGGACATGTGCTCATCTTCGTCACGAAGGTCGGGGATGTGATCCCCAACGAGTGGGGCGGCCACCCCGTTGATTTGGCGGGGGAGATCGTGCTTCTTTACATCTCCACGCTTGCCTACCTGTATGCAGACTGCCTGGATCCGCTCCCGTTTTGGAGGTGCACTCTTGATCCGTCGTTGGTGGGCAGGCCGTATCTGCACGGGGAAGTGAGGCCTTGAATCGGCGGTGCTTGTCACACTGACCAAAGACAGAGGACGTGTACAACCGAAGCGCCATGAATGTCCGTCTTCTGTGTGTTCCGGGTTCGCTGGAGTCCGTTCGTTCGTCTGTGGTTGACGCGCGCGCGCGCAAGAGAGAGAGAGAGAGAGAGAGAGAGAGAGAGAGAGAGAGAGAGAGAGAGAGAGAGAGAGAGAGAGAGAGAGAGAGAGAGAGGGGGGGGGGGGGGGGGGGGGGGGGGGGGGGGGGGGGGGGGGGGGGGGGGGGGAGGGAGGGGGGGGGGGAGAGGGGGGGGGAGAGAGAGAGAGAGAGAGAGAGAGAGAGAGAGAGAGAGAGAGAGAGAGAGAGAGAGAGAGAGGGAAATGATGGTGATGATGCTGTTCATGATGATGGGGGCGCTGGTGACGTCGTGATGCTTATGATGGTGATGCTGTTGATGGTGATGATGGAGATGATGATGATGATGATGATGATGATGATGATGATGATGATGATGATGTTGGCGATGATGTCCCCGACGATGATGATCACGATGATGATGACGATGATGATGGTGATGATGTCGTCCACTCGGGTGAATCGTCCCAACGGCACAAGTATCAACGAAATTCGAAGTCATTCCGTTGCGTATATAAACGAACTCGTAAACGAGTCGGTGGTTTTTGCAGCCTGTTTCTGATTCTGCGTACCGGTTGTTGTTTTTTGTTTTTTTTTGTTATGTATTTTTGGGTTACGTGCATGTTTGTGTTTGTAGCCGTCGTCGCTATTTTTTGTGTGTCGCCCTGAAACCAATTGTTGGGCGACTTCTTTACCCGGACACCGTGCTGCTATTGTGCATGCGATTTCATGTTTGCGTTGGGTGTGCTGAAGGCTTTTGTGGCGAATTTCACGTTCGGTTGTTCATCATGGTCGTCCAAGGAATGATCGTCGTGTGTGTTCGTCTAATATGTCCGGATGTTATTGGTGGAAACTTTTCTCCCGCTTTCTGTAAAAATATGTGTTCATATCTTTACATGCATGGGTGAATTTATACGTTCATATGTTCATATGTTCATATGTTCATATGTTCATATGTTCATATGCATGGGTGGTATCTCATTTCCAATTATACATTCCGCAACATTAATTGTTTGAATTCATATGTTTTCTGTGCATAGGTGAACAAAGATTACATCACGAAATCAAAGGAATGTTTTACCCTTTCGGTGTTCACCGACATCAAATGTTGTGACCCTGATTGCGTCGCTATCTAAGTGGTGCAAAGGCAAGGACAGTGATTGGCCACGATATTTCCGATACGCAATTTAGGCGGACAACGTCACGGTCCGGGCTAGCACGGGATACCCTCCATACACCTTGTGGTTTGGGCGGCATTGTCCGCTTCCCATAGAGTTTCACGTCGACAGCTGGACAACCGTCGACTGGGCGRAGGAGATGTCSAGAGASGAACTCATAACTGCCCGAACAAGACAGATAGCCTACGGTTTGGAAGATAACCTTATGACAGCGGCAGATCGTCTGGCAGTGGAAAGAGACAAAGGTAAAGAGAGATGGGATAAGAACGTGAGAATCAGGAACGAGAGGGTGAGTGTAGGAGATATGGTCCTTCTCTACGATGCAGCGCTGGAAAGAACCTGGACCGGAAAACTCGCCAACAGATGGATGGGACCTTACAGAGTGGTTGAGGCACTCGACTGGGGTGCATATATGATAGCAGAATTAGACGGATCCAAGTGGAAGGACCCAGTGGCGGGTGCTAGGTTAAAGTTGTTTAGGCCTAGGCCCGCGCCCGCCTTATCGCTGACCAGCCCGAAAGGGAAAGGAAAAACCATAATAGAGGATGGAGCCCCCTTGAGGCAATTCGAGGCAGGGGAGAGTTCCAAGAAAAGGAAAAGAATAGAAAAGAGAAAGGTCAAAGGGTTAGCTTTAGGAAGAGAGAAGAGATGGTTATTCGTGCTCAAGCAAGCTAGACGGAGAGTTCGCGTTGGACGTACTGGCGGGTCGACACCCTTCTCGGGGCAAAGACAGAAGAAAAAGAGGATCGTGCCGAGGCCAAAAACTAGAAGAAACAGGAGAGTCAAGAAGCATCTTCTTAGCCCCAGGACTCATAACAAACTGAAACATAAGACAATTGAACGCCGACGTGGGTGCTCTTTACGGGGCATCACCCTGAAGCTCGTCCGCTTCGTCTGACGTAAGTGGGTAGGGCTCGACCGGGGCATCGAGAAGTGGGCCGGGCTAACTGTCAGGCGGCCACAAGCAGTGCGCCGCCTGAAAACTGGGGTTTTGGGTCTTAGGCTCAAAGACAAGTCCGTGTTTTGACGGTGCTCCGGGTAGACCAGGCAGCAAAAATCAAGGGAGCTCAGGGCACCCCTGATTTTGGGCGCSCTGAACTTTACGAGCAACCCTCAAAGACGACGAGATGAGTGGCCGCACTAGGCGCGACCKAGGCCGAAATGAAGCCTCAATTTTTTGTCTATATTAGTACCACAGTTAAAGATGGGGAAAAGGGATCAAGGCCAGAAGTGGAGGAAGGAAAAATATAATATCCCTTAATTTCTTTATTTTTCGCGGCATTTGATTCTAGGGGAATATCCTTGTTATTTTGTGTTCCCGACAGAGAAATTAAAAACATAGAAAAAGATTAAACATGGAAAAAGAGGAAAGAAACAAAATAAATTCGGCCATTTATTTAAACTTTCTTGAAATATAATTTTGGGGAATTTACGGTTGATTTGCTATTTCCGACAATAGAATTAAGGAGAAGAAAGAATGATAAAAAAAAATGATGAAAGGGGCGGGAACCCACGACTATTGAGAGATTGGCCTTATTTCGCCTTGAATACCCGTCGTCAGCACTTACCCTGGATTGATCATTTTCCCCGGATTCTAACAGTTTTCACTTCTGTTGATGGTCGAGGAATCCTGCGTCGCTTTCCCTGTTGCCTAAATATTAACGTTGCCACAGTTGGGGTGTTCTGAGAGCGGGAGTCGCATGGACCACCTGGGTTGGTGCTACCTTTGGTAGAGAGTATGGGATGTGGCTTGGTACGAGTAAGGGGGTTCAAAGAGATTCTACACTATTATGGAGTGGCTGCATCCTACGGAGTCCGGCGTGTTTCTGGTTCGGCATGGGCACGGCGACCCTGGGGACGCAGCGGTGATCTATGTTCAGGACCAGAACCCCTACGACAGTTTATTTCAGGTTTTGAGCTTGCCACGGTCCGGAACCGCCGCGCCGCCATATTTCAGGGTCGGCGTCGGTTTGGCACATCCCACGATAGCATTTTCACACTCGGCAGCACTACGGAGGCTTATTTCAAGTACGGGACCTTGACAGCAGTTATTCCCGAATCGGCGCCATCACGGGTACTTATTTCACGTTCGGCGCTACCACGGCAGTTTGTGTCAGGATTGAGGCCATTACCGAGACATATTGCGGGCACTGTAGTAATTCATTTCCAGGGCCGGAACCGGTACGACAGTTGCTTCCGGTTCAACATCAGTTTATTTCGGACTCGCTCCAACCGTGATACCTCGTTTCAGCTTCGGTGCCGTTACCGTGACTTATACTCAGGCTTGGGACACTGCGGCGATTTATTACCTGGCCGCGGCCACTACTGCAGTTTATGACAGGGTTGGAACTTCAACATCTTGGCTGCACGGTCCTGAGATGGCGTGATACAGCAGCCCAGCTCTGCTCTTCAGGTTCGGTCAGACTCGGCACCTGAGCGGTGCAGGCAATTCAGGTTCGAGATAGTACGGCATGTTCCTCGCCCCTATGTGACAGCAAGTCTGGTCCCTATTTCTCAATGATTGTTTGAGTCCGTCCCCGGAACCAGCGGAATCGGCTACTGCAGTGGTGACAGACATTCAGGCGCAACTGACCAGCGGATTAACTGAGCGCTGGCCCGGCTGTGACGTGCCTGGGCCTTAAGGGCCTTGGTACTACGACACCCATCTCTTGGCTCGAGGGCGGTGCTCACGTACCACCCGCATTGAGCCTGTGCTGAGCCTGGTGCAGATGGTCTCGGCTGTACAAGCAGATGCTCAATGAATATAGGGCCGGACAAAGGAGAAAGCGGGACAGTGTGCAAGGCGTACCCGCGATACCTGGCTCAGGGTGGAAACATCGATGCGCAGACTGTTGCACGGGGGATGAGGCGAGAGGACTGATGGATGACATGCCAGGCGTACCCGACGCACAGTTGTTGCGGAGCATTGCAAGCACGGGGGAGATGGGTCGGCGCTCAGGCGGTTACTCGCGTGTGAGAGGGAGAGGGAGAGAGAAGGGGACTGCACAGCGGGGGTGAGAGATTGCGTGTGAGGGCGAGACTGGCTTTCATAAAAGTCATTGCCGCTGGTGAAGTCACCAGCAATCCCGCTCATGAAGAGAAAAGTTATCCCGCTGATGAAGAGAAAAGTTATCCCGTTGGAGAAGTGGACAGCCATTGCCGCTGGTGAAGTCACCAGCTATCCCGCTGAAGTCATCAGCTATCCCGCTGATGAAGAGAAAAGCTATCCCGATGATGAAGAGAAAAGTTATCCCGCTGATGAAGAGAAAAGTCATTGTTGCTGGTGAAGTGAGCAGTTATCCCGCTGATGAGCATATCAGACATTGAACAGCTATTCTGTGGGTGATGAGAATTTTCATTTCCGCTGGTGGAGTGAACCGCTATTCTGTTGTTGATGGGATCAGCCGTTCAACCGACGACGAGATCAACCTTTTCCGTTGGTGAGGTGAACTGGCAATTCCGCTAGTGAAGTGAGCAGGGGGCAGAGAGAGAGTGGGAAAGAGAAACGGTGGGGGATAAGAGGGTGTACGCCCCTGAGTACCTGCGTGGCCGCAAGGGTGAAAATTGTCGTGCTTGCTGGTGGGCACGAATCCGTTTATTGATCCAAATTTAATTAACCTGGCTGGGAACGCGGCCAGGTTCATTCATATTCGAGCCAACTGGCTCGCAGCCCAGCAGCGAGAATACTTGGGGCTTGATGGACGAGCAGGGCAGAAAAAGACACAAGAACGAGCGAGCGAGCGGGTGAGAGAGAGAGGGAGAGAGTGAGAGAGAGAGAGAGAGTGAGAGAGGAGTGTGCAGTGAGAGAGGTGGAGAGTGCACCGTGAGAGAGAGAGAGAGGGGAATTATAGAGAGA